>CAUZXS010004093.1:0-30000 GCA_963585895.1 Sepioteuthis lessoniana
GGGTGACCCGAAGGCTCCCTTTTCGATAGCTACTACACCAAGGTGTAGGGGAGGGCGCTACTCCATTCCCTGGATTGCTCCACTTTACTCTTGAACCGTACCTTATAATGCTGAGTGTTAAGCAAGGTGGTATCAAGTTCCATTTTTAAAGTCTTTGGTATGACTCAACCTGGGATTGAACCCAGGTCTCCCGGGCCATTGGCGAACACTCTAACCGCTGGGCCATATATAACAAAATATGTAGATCTCTGAATATATCCGCACACAAATAAAAATATGTGAGTAACTTGGTCCACAGTAGTTGAGGGCTCCATTTTAAATAACGACTACACCGATGTGGAGGGAAGGGCGCTCCTCTTGGATTGCTCTACTTACCCATGATCCCTACCTTAAAATCCTGAGTGTTACGCAAAAAGGCCTAAACTATCATATTTTGAGTCTTTGGCACGACTCGATCTGGGATTAAACCCCGGTCTCCCAGATCAATGGCAAACAGTCTACTACAATGTCAATTGTCCGGTTTAAAATAAAATAGCATTATGAACCAGTTGTCGTAGAAATGCACACATATATATATAAAGGAAAAAAAATCATTGGAGACGTTCTAATTAGTACAGCTACACATAAACGCGTTATCGTCAGCCAACCAGAAAATATTTTGTTACATTAGGTTCGTGCGGAGATTTGATGAAATTTGGAGGAACTGAAAGGATCACTGGACAATACGACCGGATGGCGAGGCAGAGAGAGAGAGAGAGAGAGAGAGAGAGAGAGAGGGAGAGGGAGAGTGATAGGGAGCGAGAGAAAGAAGTTGAGGGAGAATGAGTGTGATAAAATCCCATGCTCTAAGCGTGACTCGATGATATATATATATATATATATATATATAGTACAATTTAATGGAGACTCAAACACGGTTAAGTCATTATAATAAATTCATTTCGGAGGAGAATATTATGGCTATACTCTCCGTCTTGTCAAATTACTCTTTACATGCTTCCCTCCTGTTGCAAATTATATATATATATATATATATATATATATATATATATATATATATATATATATATATATATATAATATGTTATTTGAGAAATTTAAATACAGGCATGTGTTCATTACTGGGGAAAGAGATATTAATAGGAAACAAGGTATTTTCTACCGGTTGAATGCTTTCGACAAATGCATATTTGATCAGGATAGACAGATCCTATGGGATTGCCAACTGAATTAGGTCTATTCCCAATGGTGAAGTTGGGCAAAAACAATCCGTTTTATTAGCAAAAAGTGCAATTATTCAGCAATACTCCTACACTGCAGAAAGAAGAATGAAGATGCATCAATAGCAAACACTAATGCTGCAATAATTTGTTTTTGTTATTTATTTATTCCTGTTCATTTTTTTCTAATCTAAGAATCGTTTACATGAAACCCATTCTTCCCAATAACCGAAAGAGTTCCTGATATAACAGGTGCAATATAAGAGATGAAAGAAAAATCAGAAGTATTTTGACTTGTTAATTTTCGCTTTGCAACTTTTTGAACAAAGCCTTAAAATATAAATATTATTAAATGGATATCTTTTATAATACAACATGGAAGTATGATGTCAAAAGTCTTTTAGACACGATATGTAGAATATAGCCATTTGAAAAATTATGGTGGAATATCCAGTAAAATAAAATATTTAAAAATTATATATATATATCTATATATATATATATATATATATATATATATATATATATATATATATATAAGTGTTGGTGCGTATGCACGTGTGTGAGACAGAGGCAGAGAGAGAGAGAGAGAGAGAGAGAGAGAGAGAGAGAGAATGGGAAGTAATTCCTTCGGCACTTTCAAAATCAACATAAAAATTATTCAAATGAATATCATACATAAAAATACATTCCTTGAATATATATATATATATATATATATATATATATATATATATATATATATATATATAGAGAGAGAGAGAGAGAGAGAGAGGGAGAGATTGGCACACAACTATAAATATGTGTTTGTGTCTGTTTTTGTGCCCGCGTTTATGCCTTTTTGAATGACTGTGTGTAAGTACAGATTAATAATGATAGAATGGGGGATTTTAAACGAGAGCCTGTTTACAACTTTTCAAATCGGGTATTCCCTTGGAATATTTTTGTATGGGCGCTGACACAGGCAACAAACCACACACACAGTCACACCCAAAACCACATACACACAAATAGTAATATAAACTACCAATATTAATTATCAGCATATTCTCCACCATCGAATATTGGCTATTTGTAAGCATAAAGAAGGCTGGTTAATTTATGTTAAGATTGAATACGCCAAAAACATCAAGAATGATTTTTTTTTTTCCTGATCTATCTATAACTAATAACAATTTGTTTGTTTCACGAAAAAAGCTAATAATTAACCAAACATTTTAATCTTCATATTATCAGAATGACACCGAGTTACAGAGAAGAGTAAAGTTCCAATTGACAGAAATGTTTTTTTTTTGTTATCTCTGACAAAAATTGCCGGAGATACAGGCAAAATGATCAAATAAGAACTCAAGTAAAAAAAATATATATACCAGACACTGTGACATTGAAAAATACAAATCATTTTATTATTATAGTCGCGACCTACTTCTACACCAGTCAAAATTAAGCAGACGTTTTTTGCTATTTTTTTGAGTCGATAAAGGGTTGATGAATTGTACCCAATACCCATCAATCAAAAAATGGCGTAGCGGTTTCACTTTCTCCGAAATCTATGTCGCTTTGTCTCCTCTGCAATTTTCTGACCATTTTCGAAATTCGCTTACTTTTGTTTGACCGTTTATTAGAATTAGTAAAAGCAATATTGTGGTTGAATCATAATTAAAAGTCACACAGCTAGTCACCAAGTTTCTTTTGGAAACACACGGCCACTTCCTCACACAATGGTCATCATTTTCATCCTTCATCATAGAATATTACATTAATTCACTATCGTATGATTTCTTTTCTATCTTTTTCACTATCACTCTCTATCTCTCCCTATTACTCTGTCTCCCTATCAGTCTCTGTCTGTTTCAGTCTATGTCCCAGTCTCTCTCTCTCACTCTCTGTCCCTCTCTCTCTCTCTCTCTCTCTCTCTCTCTGTTCCTATCATTCTCTTTCTCACTCTACCTCGCTCACTCTCTCACTATCACATACAGACACTCTCTCTCTCTCTCTCTCTCTCTGCCTATCACTCTGCCTGTGTCTCTATGTATCTCTCTTTCTCTCTCCCTAACACGCTCTCTCTTGATCTCTCACTATCACAAACTCTCTTTCCCACTATCACTCACCCACACACACACACACACACACACACACAAACAAATAAACAAACAAACGCGCACACACACACAAACAAAGACACACAAACCAACAAACACACAGAGAAACAAACACACACACACAAGCAAACTAACAAACACACAGAGAAACACACACACAGAGAAAAAAAACCAGACAGACACACACACACACACCCACAAACACACACACACCGACACACACACAAATATACAAACAAACGCGCACACACACACAAACAAACAAAGACACACAAACAAATAAACACACACACACACACACACACACACGAAGGCATTAAGTAAAAACTGACAAATAATGCCCATAAATATGGTACTCATTTTGACCTTCAGAAAAAAAAAATCAGCTACCCTCGCTGAATTAATGGTTGCAGGTTAAACTTATTTGTTTTTTATGACTTTTATATCTAATTTTTTTTGCTTTTCTTATTTGTTTTGCTTTTCTTTGAAGGGTAAACTCCTTTTTCAATGATTGTCTTAATGTAATCGCACAATCTCGAAAGATTTTTTTCATCATCTGTGAGAATAATAATAATAATAATAATAATAATAAATATAAAGATAACAACAACAACAACAACCACAAAATTGCAATGCCCAATGATAAATTGTAGAGGAAATACTTTATGGCAAGCTGAGGAACTCTAAAGGATTAAGCATCAGTTTAGCGGAGCATTTCATTTAATGAAGAAGGAACGCCAAATTTTTTTTTTCCTTACCACGGAATACACATTTCCTTGAACACAAATTCGAGGCAAAAACGAAACGTTGGTATATCAATAAAAATCCTTTTAAAGATATCAATTTATTAGATATTCACCTCTTCAAAATGATCTGCCCAGAAATCAATTCGGTATTTTTATCTCCACTCCTTGGAGCAACCCTTAATGTACTATTTGATAGCTATCACGACAAAAAGTTATACATTTTCCAACTTTTAAACGATTCCAAATCTACATCAGGCTAAATATTGCGAATACAGGGCATGTTCAAATGTTGGAATACTGTTTCCTCTTTGTTTGTTTGTTTTCAGCCTTAAAGGCTTTCCTTGGATTTAGCCGGAAATCTTGATTTTATTTTTTACTACGGAATTATAGGATTAGCTAATGAAATTTTCAAGATTTACAAAACCACTTTCCAAAATGATTAGCCGAGTAAGCTGGTGCTGTAGAATATACCGACTGCATCCCTGCAGAGGGATGAAGACCCCCAAACAAGTGCCCTGTTATGACATTAAACCATCGAATGGCGAGGGTCCTGTCTTGGAGATTTGGGAATTTTGGAGTACCCCTTAATTGCCATTACTCCCAAATCCACTCTTACACGGAGTAGTAGCACCTGATGAGATCAAAGAGAACAAACTGTGCGGTAAGAATTGGCTTATATTAAAGTGTAATTATTTTATAGCTTATCTTGAAACCATTTAAGTGTTTGCAAAAGGAATCAGGCTTGTTTAAAATGTTATCTTCAAAATGTGTTTACAAATCAAATATCTTTATTAAAAATGTACATAAAGATTTGGCATTAAGTAATCTACAAGAGTTGATATGCCATAAAAGTAACCAAACCAAACTCTTCATTCAAACGTTTGCTTCGAGAATGACGTACTGTTATTTCTTTTTTTCTTTCACAGGCTTGTAACTTTAATTGAAAATTAACTGATTTGTGTTAATTTATTTCAATTCCATCATAAAACATCGATCAAACATGATGATAGTCTTTACATTTTGTTTCTAAAAATTTTCTTCATAGAAGAAATAATTCATGGCGAAATCTACAAGTCATTATGCATTTCATTAGATCTTTGATATTACAAAGATAATTCTATTTCACACACTGATGAAATCAAATATTCCAAGGAACTATATTTTTACAATTATATTTTCTATATTAAATATAATAATTACGAGAAGAAATTAACAAGATTGTAGAATTTAGCCGATGACTAAAAGTATATTTTACAACTGGTTGGTTCCTAATCGTGGTGTTATGTAAAACGAACTATTCATGCAATAAAATATAACTAGTAACCATCTTTGTTATTACGAAATCATCCATATGAGAAACACACATGAAAAAACTACCAAAAAAAATGTATTTATTGAATCAATTGTGACCAATGTTTTCAAGACCTGACTTTTTAAGGATTTATTTGACTGTAACAGTTGGCAACAAAAGGAAGTCGGATGACAATTAAGTCATTGAACAACTTGTCCATTATTGAATAGTTAAACATTTAATTTTTTGTTCTCTTCGGTACAAGTCACTTAACGGAAAGGAACACAAATGAGAATCTAAGTCAGTGGAGTGAAGTAATTAGACAACTCTCTCTCTCTCTCTCTCTTTCTCTCTCTCTCTCCCTCTCTCTCTCTCACGCACTCAATCAATCGTTCTCTCTCTCTCTCACACACCCTCCTCGGTTGATAAAGATTGCAATATGAATTTTCTCCACACCGGGCAGTTACCGCATACAGACATACTGATAGACGCACACACTCCCGAGACTACAAATATATTATTTAACTCTTCAATAACCCTCTACTTAATTTAAACATCTCTGTACTAAATTTACTATCCAAATTGACTTAAGACTGTTATTTTATTTGTTCCATATTTGTTTAAAATATCTGTTAAACAAATTTGAGTTTGTCTTTTTACTTTAAATATAGTAGATTGATAGGAAAAACAACATTTGTGTCTCTGTGCGGTCTAACAACTAGGCTTATATTCTTTAGTCAGCGAAGTCTAGTTTATTAATTAATAAGTATCTTACAAGGTGCCCAATTCTCGTGGCCTAATGTTAAATCTAATTTTTAGTGTTCCTTGCGTGGTTTTATCGATAGCGAGATAAGGCCAGAAGTCAGTAAATATGAGTTCTCTTTCTTCAAGTTTCTCCACTTGTAACACATTAGACTGTGTATTTTAAATAGCTACAACAAAGCATTGAACAACTGACACGAAGTGTTAGAGAGAGAGAGAGAGAGAGAGAGAGAGAGAGAGAGAGAGAGAGAGAGAGAGAGTAAAGGAACACCGTGGTATCAGCATTACTTTATGAGGATTATGATGACAGACGAGCGAGTGAGAACTCCATATATACTTTATACTTGCGGCAAGGGTTTGTGGGAATTAGAAACGAAAAAAGAAAATAAATAAAATCGAATGAATTAAAAAAATATATATATATCTGTTCCCAGAATAATCTGATAGGAAGCGCAAAGGGTGCTTACCTAAAGAACGGGCTTTCCTTGCGTGAATAGGAATTCTACCACTTCAGCTGTATCCATAATACTGGACAGACTTCTTTCTCTTAGCTGTTGTAAGATAGCACACGTAGTAGCCCAAGTCTCGGCATCTATTGAAAGACATACCAAAAAATCTATTGAAGGACTTACCACAAAATTCAACTTCACAAATCATCGAAAATAACTCTTAATATATTCTAACACCTTGTCTGGAAGACGAGATTATATCTACTGGATTCAGGAAGAATTTCCACAACCACAGAATTGTCGTTAAATCCAAAAATTAAGTTTGAGTTGATCGGTAAATTCGTCTCTTTCTTTCCTTCCTCCTTTAAATTCTCTTGCGCCATTCCACAGACAAAAAAAAATAGACAAGTTAAAAGGCTAAGAACAATGGAGTCAGATACCATCATCCTCATCGTCATCATGTCACGCTGCTAGCATGGATCTCCCTGACTCTCTCTCTCTCGCCACTAGGCTCTATAGTCCATCCCTCCCAGTAGATCTTCTAGGCTACATTCTGTATAAGCACAGAGCTGTTGTATACAGGTTCTAGTTGGTCGTCCAAACTCTGCTCGTCCATATGGTAGGGTCCTCTATGGCACATCGCTTATGTGTTTGTCCTAACTTCTTTAGCAGCGTTCCGCAGGTCTAGTTGGTTTAACTTGGATAGTTTTCGTGATAGGTGGTAGGTAACCGTACATATGTTTTTTGTTGGATGTTGCCTCCAGGACTTGTTCAATATGCCTAGCAGTATTCTTGTGCTTTTGCTGTCAAGTTTTTTTCTCCATACGTCTAATTAGTGTCCATGTGGTGCATCCATATAGCAGTATCGATACGACCGATACTTGGAAAACACTGCATTTTATTTTATCGGTCAGATCTGACTTCCATATGATCAATAGTATATCGATAGCTATCTATGACTGCTAGTTTCGTGTTTATGTCTTTCTCGGTTTATGATACGCTACTTACGAGTTAGGTGAACTTGTCCACTAGTTTCTGGGGATCACCTTTAAGCATGGTAATCTCATCTCTTTGATTCTATTTTGTTGGCTTTGACATGGATGTCTATGCAACCTGCTGCTGGTTCTAGGCTCGTGTAGCAAGGATTCGGTTTGGGTTGGTGAATTTGCCCAGAACCTTATATCATCGGCATAGTGTGCGTCCGTAATAGTTTGTGTCGGGTAGCTTCTGCTTCTTTCCTTCGCTAGAGTAAAACCATTTTCTTATATACGTTCTAAACACATACTCTAGACAAATGCAAAAAAAAAAACAAAACAAAACATAATCATCCACACAAACAAACAACGACGACGACAACGACTACAAGCAACGAAATGAACAAATAACCAAACAAACTTTATTCTTCGTAGGTTCTAAATCTAAGCTATGTATACATTTTAGTTCCTGTCATTTTCTAAAAGTTACTTCAATAGTTTCGAATATTAATCATGTCGCACTAACGAGTTCGATTCTTACTAGTTATACCATTTTTGAGTGAGCAAATAGATAAAAGTTGCTTCATCATATCTGAATATTTATCATTTGGAGTAGAATGTATTTTACAATTGGCTGAATTTACTTTGGAGTATCTGTAATGGCACGTTTGAATATTTCTTACAAATGGGATGCATTTGGTGTGTGATGTTGCAGGGGATTTAATGGGATTTATTTTATATCTCATAAATACAAAGAACAGGTGTGAATATAGCGCTTCAATGAATAAAGTGGTAACTGGAAATAATCCGTTAGAGGGATGTAGATTAAATAATCACCACCGCGGAATATACCTTGCAAAAAATGATACAAAAATAAATCAACACGGAGAGAGAGAGACAGAGAGAGAGACAGACAGACAGACACACACACACACACACATACGTATATATATATATATATATATATATATATATATATATATATATTAGTAAAAAAGTAAAAGTTGGCGACCTCAGTCAAGGGTGACCCCGAAGGCTCCCTTTTCAATAGCTACTACACGAAGGTATTGAGGAGCGTGCAACTCCACTTCCTGGATTGCTCCACTTTACCCTTGCTCCTCACCTTATAATGCTAAGTGCTAAGCAAGGCAGCATCAAGTACCATTTTTTGAGTCTTTGGTATGACTGGAGCTGGGATTGGACCCCTGTCTCCCGGACCTTTGGCGAGCACTCTAATCATTAGGCCTTTCGTCTATCTAAATTTAATGTAAGGACTTGGCCATTGGAACCAATTTGTATATTTGCACCTTTTTCGAAGAAATTGTAATTAAGATGTCCTTTCGTGTTGCAGAAGTCTGTCTGCATAATCCATACTGATCCCTTGGTCCGGATTTTTTCCCATACCAGTGTATATCCCATAAAGTGATTTCATCTTTTATTCGGGCTTGTAGTAACAAATCTATGCTTTGCCCATTCCTAAATATTTCTGTTCAATAAAGGATTCCTCTCCATAAACCGCAGACATTTTCTGTTATTTTACATGATTGGTGTTTCTCAGCACCAAAGACTTTATGACAATAACCGTTTCAAGCCTGGAACACGTCTGATTTATCATTATCTTAAACAGACTCAAAGAAAATGTTTTTCTATGTTAGAGTATTTTTTTATTAAATATCAATTTCAAACAATGCTGAGTTTAAAATTAGATTTTTTAAAAATTCATAAAATGTATAATTTTGCTTTTTAAAAAAATAATATCATTTGTTATCGCCGAATTTGGTTCCTTTGTTTAATAACATCTAAACGTTCGTGGGATATCCAATGTCCAAAGCAATCTCGTAATAGAGCAGTCATACTATTGAAACCATAGCTGGTCGATAAAGGAAATATTTATGTACCCAAGGGTATTAGGTCTAAAGTGAATGTGATAGCGCCAGTGGAATTCAAACTCACGTATTACAATTTTACAGACGTGCATACTAGATACTTCGCCACGTGGAGTTACTTCATATTAATCAAACGAGAAAACACACACACACACACACACACACACAAATATATATATATATATATATATCAGTAAAATCTAGTCGGCGTCCGAAGTCAATTGGTGTAGATTATTCGTGTATAGTATACATGAGGTATTTCAAATAAATCTATGGGAGTGCTCGATGCATGACTATTGTCATGTATTTCTTTTCAGGTTTATATCAGAAAACACGCATACAGAGTGTCTACAATGTAACTGGAAGAAAACTCAAGCCGAGTTGAATTGTCATTATAAATTTATTTTAGCAAAAGATATAATCTTCGTTTCTTCAGATGACATACACGCGTAATGTGTGTGCGTGTGTGTATGTGTGTAACATTTGCCACTACACCTCGGGGACTCTCTTCATATTAATTGAACGTCATATATATATATATATATATATACACACACACATACACACACACACATATATATGCATGTATGTATATGTGTGTGTGTGTGTGTGTGTCAAGATAGTAACGGAACTCGGTGTTCTCGGTGAGTTATTAGGAGGAGAGGGATAAATCTAACATGATGTATATCACTGATTCTTAGCTTCCTCAAACTCGTGCATTTTTAGTGTGCATTTGTTTATCCACTTTTCTTTATAATGTTGTTCAGTTATAAACTGTAAGGGACGGACAATAAAAATCAAGCAGATAATCGACCAGAATTTCTTTGCCCAGTCGGAGAAAACTCTATTATATGAACTTTATATGCTTCAGAAAGTGTATGGAGATAACACTATGTTATTCACACGCTTTTTTGAGTGACAAAAGTGGTTTAAAAGAGATAAAGGATGACTTAAGGAATGAGAGGCATTCAATTACCCTGACTCTAGTAAATTTCATGCAGGTAAGTTAGGGGGTGCAAGGTGAACGCTGGTTTATTGTTCGAACGATTGCATGTCAACTGGACCTGAAAAACGGACAAACCTTTTAAGAATTTCTGAAGAGTACTGGAATTGGTTGTGCAGGGTATCCTGAAAATCCTTGCCGAGCGTAACATCACCGTACTAGAACAACCTCTTTATTAACCTCATTTTGCTTCGTATGACTTTATCTTTTCACAAAACGAAACGGTATAATCAAAGTAACTCGTTTTTAAGGCGTGAAGTCCATCAAAAGAACCCTAAAGATGGAATTGAGGACCATTAGAGAAACATGGTAGAGAGGGATGTGAAATATATTAGATTTGAAAAGGATTACTCTAAATGGGAAACTATGATGATTATTGTTAGAAATGGAAATAATTTTTGTAATATCTCTCCCTTTACATTACAGTTACACCTCGTATTAGTGAGAGTGGGTGTGTTTTGGGGTATTTGTAGATAGACAGAGATACTTCTTATTGTATTTAAAGTATAACAAAAAAAAGGACTATTTACAAAACGAAATCACATACCAAATATTTTAGGAAATGTAACGTGAAAATACGAATTTCGTAGCATCAGCAATATTCATTGTTGAAATAGAAGTACTACTTCCATGTAGGTCACCGAAGTTAAGAGGTGGTGTGTCTGCACAGATCCGGTATGAGAGAAAAATTAGGAACTTCAGGCTTAGTAGTATTCTGCAAGGCAGATTAAACAAAGGTTAGTAAATGACGATAACAAAAGGCAAGAAATGTATGGACTCAAACTAATTAATGAAGCTGTCAAAAAATTTTGTCGTTGAATCATGTGATTCTAAGTAAGATTCACAAGAAGATCGATATACAAGTGTGACGGCAAATTGACTAAAATCCCAAAACGGGACTTTAATTTCGCACGTGTGAAGACGGGGCAGGTTGGCACTTGATCCCCTACAGAAATAAGTCCTGTTCAGAGTTCTTTTCTTAGGCAGATAAGAACTGGCATATTACGTGAGGGAATAATTTAAGGCCAGACTGGCCACCGCTGGCAAAGGGGTCCAAAATTTCACACTATCACACACCCACCAGGCCGCTAAACTTCTTTCCCTTACATTATAGAAGAATACGGGCCTATAGGTCTTAGTTGTAATAATATTAATGTTGTTGTAGTAGTCGGCAACTCCGGTTTCCCGTGTGATACTTTAGGAATTAATAGGACAGTTCTAAGCAAGATAATGTAAGGCGAATAGAAGCTGAAAGGAAAGCATGAAATAATAACATAGACCACATGGTAAAATGAAAATACATAGGTTCTTTACTACGGTTATATATATATATACGTTCACAGTGTCAAAAACATATAATAGGATAGTCCATGAATATAAATGTCTTTTCTTGGCTTTTATCCTTCTTCAAATAGAGAGAGAGAGAGTGGTAAACAAAATTTGGGTGTAAAGGAAAAATGTCCCAAAGTTACTTATCTTATTTTTTTGACGGGGTTCCACTGGAGAATTTTTCTTCTTTCACGGGCTAATAGACTTTGTTCTGTTTTTAGTACTGGCTTGAAGGGATTTTGGAGTCCTTCATGTCTCAGTCTTTTGTCTTTAGCCCGGAGTAAAATGGCTATCGTCCGTCTGCCACGAGCGTTGCTAAAAAAACTCCTTTTTTTGTGCCTCACTTCCGCTGAGGGGAAGGGAACCCCACTTCCGTTTGGGGTCCCCGCCAATCATTTGGCTTCATTTATTCTTTTTCCTTCCGATGTCCGGCGACCCAAGGTCACTTAGGTGCGAACATCTGCGTGACCCACATTCTTTCCTAACGGTCACTTTTTGACTGCTAGATAATTTTAGTTCAACGGGGGGAGAGTATCATTCTTACCTCTTCGTCTTCGTGAGCTATCACGTGACACAAGCATATTATCTTCACAGTAAATAACGTAAAAGGGCATTAGTTCAGTTATTGAACGATTTATTGGAAGATTACCATTTAAAAAAATATCAAAAAGCTTACTAATATAGTGTTTAATTATATTTTTACTTCTTTACTAAGATTAGAATAGTCAGGCAATATGTGGTTAACAATTATGATGCTCACAAAAATCCGTTGAATTTAAAGTGTATAAGCGCTCAACTAGAGCCATTTACTAAACGTAGAGTTGAAAAAGACCAGAACGATGAAAAACTATTTGAGGATCAGAATTACTTCCCAGTAGTGACAGCAGAAATAGTAGCATACTAGTCTTTACAATGTTGAGCCGAAAGCAATCTTTTGACTGCAATGAACAAACCGAAATACCTAAATTTCAAAAACTACCCAGAATGTCAAGGTTAAATATCTGTCTATGTTGTAATTTACGAAGCCCTTTGCTTCGATGTGGTACAAGGCCAATTGAATGGGACACCCAATGAGACTCGAATTCACTCTTGCAGGTTTGCTAGTCAAGCTTGCTAACCATTACACTACCCGAGGTGCCCAAATATCTGTCAATGCTTATCAGAAACTAAGCGAGAAGTCTTATTTATTGAAGGACCCTCACATATACGACAAAATGAATACAAAAAACCCACAAGAATAAAAGCAAGCAAAACCCAGGAATAAACCAAGCCATGCTTGGATTCACTGCATCTATGGTAGGTTTTAGTGGGGTCCGTATAGCGGGAAATATTAGATTTCTATCTCCCTATTCAATCAACTGCTATCCAGTTCTATTTTCCTCTTTCCTATATTTTTTCTTATAATCTATTTTGAACATTTATGCAAAAGCGTAACAGCAATTATTTTTATACGTTTCTTTACATTTGATAGTCTTTATATATTCCAAAATATATTCTAAAAGCCTTCAATATATATATATATATATATATATATATATATATACACACACACACACACACATATATATATATATATATATATATATATATGTCTAAAGCTTTTATGAATTTGCCCACAGATACTTTTCTTCAATTTTAATATATTAATCTGCGTTTTCTCTAAGTAACCAGGAAAGAATTAGGCATATTATAAGGAACCATAATAATAACTTTCCTCGAGGCTCCGTATAATAACTCGATATAATCCGAGGCTCAATAAAATAACCTTACTCGAGGATCCATATCTCCTCTTATAAAAAAATGAACATATTTGGCATAATGACGACGTCAAATACAATAGTTGCACAAAATAGTATGTCCAGCAATATCTATTGATAATAAATATATTCTTATGTAAAAATTCTGACCGCTCGAGTCAGATATGTCCTATCAAATTACCCGAATGTGAGTTGTTCATTCCAATATTTAAATATTGAGGTCATTTATTTTGTATTTAATAGCTACTGGTATTATTCTATTTTTTGTTAGGAGTGCTAAAGTTTTAATGCACATAATTTATATGCATCAAAATCATATAAAGTAAAGTTGTCGACTACAACCAGAAGATTTTTGTTTCAATACATACTCCATCGAGATGTAGAAGAGGGTTCTAATCCTTTCCCAGGATTGCTCCACTTTAAGCTTTATTCGTACCTTATAATGCTGAGTGTTAGGCAAGGTGGTATCAAGTACCATTTTTGTGTATTTCGTTTGACTCTCGCCTTGCATTGAACACCAGTCAGCCGGGCGATTGGCGAATATTCTACTCATTAGGCCAATTGGCCGGTCACGATTCCAAAATTATGTAATCACAAAATTATTATCTGTCCCTAACATCGTATCTAAATATTAAGTGGAACACAAATTAACGGTTCAATATTATTAAAACTTATATATATATATATATATATATATATATATATACACACATACACACTCACACACACATATATATATATATATATATATATATATATATATATATATATGTGTGTGTGTGTGTGTGTGTGTATAGTGAATTTTCCCCCGAAAATCTATTACAGCATTGCACCAAAAACTCTTTCACTCCTGAAAATTTTGACTATAAATGAAATACACTTGTTTATTTTCAATGAATATTGGAAGTTAAAACTTTTCTCGCTGGTCAACATGTTGGCAATATATTTATTCATTTTCTCTAGTTCCATTTTAAAGAAAGACAATAAGAAGACAAATATATCTAAGACTTGATAGAAAAAAATCCTCCAAATTAAAAAAAAAAAATTCAGTTACATCAGAAAACTCCGGAAACGTTTATCTAGGATAATTTTCTGTAAGCGTAATGATAAACTGATGTAATACCAGATACACCTGATTGAAATAAAATAAGATAGTTTGACATAATGAATCAGATAGCTTAACAGGCAGGTCAATGGATAAGCGTATCTCTGAGAAGTAGAGTATTTATGAGCCACAAATTGGTAAAACAATGTAAACTGTGGAATTCAGCATGGTGGATGCGGAATAATCCAAATGTGATGAAACAGCACGCTTCCCTAAATGCTGAGCAAAATAAATTCATAGTTAAGCCGCCAGGATCAGTCAGGTGATTGCCGATTCTCATCTATAAGACTTGTGTCCATTAATTCGAAAGAAAACAACAATTGAAAGAATTAGATGACTCCGATCCAAACTTTGCATTCAGACCGCATCATCCTTTACAATGGAAGGTATCTGTTTTGGTGAGGCTGGAGTTCTGCTCCAAGTGTTAGAAAAATGAGCAACGGAGCCCAAACCTAAAGCCAACTTGGATATATTCTCTCATATTTTAAACAGTGTGACATTTAATCTTAGGAATTTAACAATAATCAACCAGCTACCCGAGCTTGCAGCAGCTGAGGCCGAACACAACATAGATATTATATTCATACCAAGACAGAGGTTGATATAGTGAAATAAATTTAAAGTATCATGACACCAGTAATGGATAGACAATTATTTCATCGCCTGTATGGAAAGACTCGTGCAATCCATCTGAAAGAGGTGTAGGACTACGAAGCTCAGTTCTTGCCTTAAGATCACCAACTATTATAGAGAGAACAGAAAAGTAAATTAACCTCATTTAGCCTCATTCTCTGCTAAACAACCCCCTTTGCTAAACAATCCCCTCTGCTTCAGTCCCAACAACGTCAATGATGAAATAATATCTTATATTTCAACAAAGAGCTATATTGCCTTGCTACAAACATTCCCAAACACAACGTTCTATTTATTGATGAAAACGTGATGCTCAAATAGTCAAAAATAAATATAATAAATTTTGCTGATATAGTTTGTCAAAATGAGATTTCACTTAAGTATATCTTTGCATGGCTAACCATAAAATTCGAAAAAAAAAAAGTCGGGAAATCAGTAGATCTACTCCTATCCAAATAACCCCGAAGTAAAGCTAGACTATATAGTGATGATAAAAATTGGGAAATTAGACATTTGAATTGTGAAGCTTTCCCCAATTTTAACTGGGTATCTTTCGGTCACATAATCGTCCCAGCGACGATAATACTGAATCTGCATCAAAATGAGATTTCACTTAAGTAAATCTTTGCATGGCTAACCATAAAATTCGAAAAAAAAAAAGTCGGGAAATCAGTAGATCTACTCCTATCCAAATAACCCCGAAGTAAAGCTAGACTATATAGTGATGATAAAAATTGGGAAATTAGACATTTGAATTGTGAAGCTTTCCCCAATTTTAACTGGGTATCTTTCGGTCACATAATCGTCCCAGCGACGATAATACTGAATCTGCATCAAAATGAGATTTCACTTAAGTAAATCTTTGCATGGCTAACCATAAAATTCGAAAAAAAAAAAAGTCGGGAAATCAGTAGATCTACTCCTATCCAAATAACCCCGAAGTAAAGCTAGACTATATATTGATGATAAAAATTGGGAAATTAGACATTTGAATTGTGAAGCTTTCCCCAATTTTAACTGGGTATCTTTCGGTCACATAATCGTCCCAACGACGATAATACTGAATCTGCATCAAAATAAGAAACAAACAGCTAAATTCATACGTTATGATTGGAAAACCCTGAGAAGTATTGATACAAACAATAGATATGCGGTAATTGTAAGAAAAAGGTTTGATATACTTGAAGAGACATCGGAAACATTTATTCCGAATGACAAATATGAACATTTTGTCAACATTTATATAAACACTGCTGCAGAGTATATAGCAACAAAACCAAAAGCCAAATGTTATGTTCTGTCAGAGTCAAATGGAATTCACTAAAAACGAATTAGTGTGAAAAAAGTATCCTGACATTATGAATTAGAAAAAAATTAACAAATGTCAAGGAAAGAATGTTTAAAAAAAACGTGAGAAAGTAATCATCATCATCATCTTGCCGTTATCACTGACCCTCTCTCGCCGCTTTTCTCGATCGTTCATCGCCTCTAGCAGGTCTTCAGGGCTACATCCCGTATCCACACATAGCTGCTGAATGTATGTTCGTGCTGGTCGTCCTGCTTTTGCCCGTCCATATGTGGGGGTCCATAAGAGTAAATCACTCATGAGCTCGTTCCTGCTTCTCCAGCAGTGTGCTGCATATCTGGTTCGTCTAACTTGGATAGTTTTCTCAATGGGAAGAAGGTGGCCGTATAGTTGGTGTCTTATGGGGTGTTGCCGCCAGGACTAGTTCAATATTGCTCGCAACATTCTTATGTAATTGCCGTCTAGCTTCTTCTCCAGTCGTTTTGTTAGCGTCAATGTTGTAGTTTAAGAGGGTTTCCGTTTAGTGTGGAGATGTCACCTGTTTTATTATAGCACATATATTCCGTTTTGTGTGCATTGACATGGAAGACTATGCCTGCGACTGCTCGTCCCAAACTATGCAGTAGTGTTTCGGCTTGCCAGTATCGCTATGTCATCGACGTAGTCGGCGTCGGTAATTTTTATTGCAGTGTATCTTCTGCTTCTTTTCTTCGTCAGCTCGAAGCCGTTTTCTCTGATTTTATCAATCGATGTTCTAAGCACGTAATGTAGAAAGATGATAAAGAGGAATGGAGCTAGCGTGTCCCTTTACTTTTCATGCTACTATGTCAAAGTATTCTCTGTCTCCATCTGGTGAACGTACTTTCACTTTGGTGTTTCTATAGAGAATCGTTATTGCCGTTACGGTTTCTTTAGGGAGGCCGTATGCTAGTAGGATTTGTTCCATCTTTCCTCTGTGAATAGAATCGAAGGCCTTGGTAAAGTCGACAAATAGTAATGTCGCTTGTATGTTTTTTGCACGTACACCTTCAAGGATTCTACGGATGGTCAATATTTGTGAGGTCGTGGATCTATTTCTTCGGAAGCCATTTTGGTTTTTCCTAAGGATGTTGTCTATTTTGGGTTCTATACGGTTTCGTAGTAGGGCATTGTAAATTTTGGCTGCTATGGATTTAAGTGTTATCCCTCGGTAGTTTTTTGCTAATCCGTGGCACCCTTTTTAGGCAAGAGGAGCATGCATTCTTTCATCCATCTGTCTATCGAATTTTGGTTATAAACTGCATTGCAGTGCCGGAGCAGTATGTCGTCGAATTGTCTGATCTTCCATACTTCTGGGGGAATCTCGTCCAGCCCTGCAGCTTTCCTATCTTTATTTTTTCTTAGAACAGAGTCGAGTTCTTCTTGAGTGAACGGTCAGAACAATTAAAGTATATTCAAGGCTACCTCAATAAAATCAGACATTCGATAGTATATTGACGTTTACAATTACCTGAGCAAACAATAAACAAAATCACTTGTCAAAATTTCTGAGACGAAGCTTGAAGATTTTTTTTCATTAAGGATTTTCGGAATATTGTCTTCATCTTTATTGTTATTTCCACAACGTATTGGCCGATATGTCCTCCGGTCTTCTTCCAGCAGGACAAATAATGTAACTATTATAGGCGTTAGTTCCCTAAGCTTCTAAGGAGACAATCATCTGGAGGTTGCAGGTTCAATCCTGACAGCAGGCGAGTAACAATACTGGAATACTTAACTCTTGTACCCGGTTATGGCTAACGGAATCAGAACAGGCGACCACTGAGGATTCATTAAAGGACATAGTCCGAAGTTCCGTGTAGGTTCCCGAGTTTGACAAACACATGTCAAAGGATGGTGGACATATCGACCGAAACGTTGTGGAAAAAATTATAAAGATGAAGACAGTAGTCCGAAAACACTTAATGATAAAAATAGATAAAATGAACTAAAGGAATAGAATCTCGAGAGCCAAATGAAAACCAGCAAGCCAAGAAGATTGAGCTCAAAAGTGTAAATAACATTTCAACAATCTATTAGGTCAATACAAATATACTTGTCTACCTTGACATTCCCAATTTGAAGAGTCTGAGGCATGAAACCTTAAACTCATTCCTACTAAGCAGTTATTGCCTGGGAAGTTAAGCACCTAAGGACCTAGCAACCAACTAAACATCATCCATGTAACACAAACACTAGGCGAGTCCTAGATTTGCACGGTAACTTTTTTGTAGATATAATGTTTGTAATCGTCTTCTTTTTCAAGCTTATTATATCAATCACATGAAGTCTCACGGAAGATATAAACGAGAACCACTACATTGGAGACTAGTTGGTAGATAATGCCTCTTGTCTCATTTGCTGTAAAAACTGCCCGTCAGCCTGACTTGAAAAGCACATGTCTCTGCACGAAAACCTTTGCCAAGAACCGAATCAAGTTACATCTACAGTTATTACTCCGTTTATCTGTCGTATCGAACTTGAAAGACTGCTCGTTTGAAAAGTCATCTGTGAGGGCACATTCGTATAGTAGACGGTACTCCAGACAATGCTAGAGAAACAAGAGATGGCAATCATGTGTGAAGATTGAGCAATCTATCAATCTCTCTATCTATTTCTCTCTATTTCTCCCTCGCTCTCTCTCGGTCTTTCTCTCTCTCAATATATATACATATATATTCTCAATCACACACACACACACACACATATATATATATATATATATATATATGTGTGTGTGTGTGTGTGTGTGTGTGTGTGTTTGTGCCTATTTGTCTGTGTGTCAGTGTGTGTCTGACTCACTGTCTGTGTATGTTTGATTGATTAGCTTGATAACAACTATCTCCACAAATACCCGTTCGCATTTTCTCACGCACCTTCTTAAAAGTCCTTTCTTGGCTCTTAATGTCAGTTATCCAATTTGTAAGAAACGCCATCTCCACTTCGGGTTGAGCCGTCGAAATCGAATTCCGTGCTAAATGGTCGCCTGGCAACAATGAATAGGTTAATGCCTGTTCATCGGTGCGTATGAGTACGCATTTCCCTTTCAAAACTTTAGGGCAAGGCGCCAGCTAAATTCGTAACTGTTCGCTCAACTCAAGCTGTTGAGGGAGGAAACCATAAACGCAGATGCGTGTGCGTGATTAAGAGTAAGATGTAGCCGGACTGCTTAAAACAGTGCGAGTGAAGAACAAGGAAGCTAAGGGAAATAACTGTGTTGATCTGCGTTTCTATTAATGCATTGTAATTACACCTTGATGAAACAGGTTTGGCGAACGCCATTGCTGATTGCGTTTCCGGGCCGAGCAGTTAATCATTTGGTAAATTAGTCTCTCCCCGCTCCGTTTTGAATACGGGATAATGCTGGACTATGGTGATAAGATGAAGAGTTATTAGGAGAAAGATACGGATTTCCAATTCGTCATCGGGTTGCATCACCACATTGAAACTCTTATCGCAGTACGAAAAGTTCTCTGTTCCTGAGAAATGAAACTGTTTCGAAAGGGAAACAGTAGTACTTGATATATAGTGATGTGTTGAGACTATTAATAGCATGCGTAAATTATTCTCCTTCTCTAAAATGGACTTGAATATCTGAACTTATGAAGGCTTTCTAACAAATATAAACATTTTTCCTTGTACCAAAAGAAATAACAAAACAGAAATATTAATCTAAACAGGTTATTTTTATTTCATTCTAGCTAGATCGTAATGGTTTGGGGCTGAAGGAAATCTTTAGTTATTTCCTTAATAAGAACATTTTAAGTAATTTTTTTCGCTTGGTCATGTTTCCGAAATAGTTTAAAATTGAATGTTTTCTGTAGTTATACGTTTCATTTGTCATGGATATAATTAGAACATACATTTCCTTCTTTCTCCTTTCAAATTTCCCAGGCTCTCTCTCATTTCGTTTATCTCCCTTTCACTCTTTCAGTCACTCTGACTCTCTCTGTCATTTTCTTAGTCTGTCTGCTGCCTCTCTCTTTCCTCCCTCTCTCTCTCTCAATATATATATATATATAAATGGCGGTGGTCAAAGAATGATTCATTGCGTTAGCGGATGTCTAAAATTCAGAGACACGAGTTACAATTGTCTTTTACTCACCATCGTATTTTGTAATTGAATATATTCTAATATTATTCTGCATTTTGCGGAATTAAAACGTTAGTGATTAATATAAATCTTTGCATCAAATTTTATATGTGTGTGTGTGTGCGCGCGCCCGTGTTTGCATGCATGCGTGCGTGTGTAAGTATTCTCTTAAATATGCATATTTATATATATATATATATATATATATATATATATATATATATACCAGATATTGGCCTAGCGGTTAGAGTGTTCGCGAATGGCCCGGGAGACCTGAGTTCAATCCCAGGTCGAGTCATATCAAAGATTCAAGAAAAGGTACTCGATGCCTCCTTGCTAAACATTCAGCATTGTAAGGTATGGATCAAGGGTTAAGTGGAGCAATCTAGGTAAAGGAGTAGCGCCTTCCCCTACACCTTGATGTAGTAGCTATCGAAAAGGGAGCCTTCGGGTCACCCTTGACTATTGTCGCCAGCTTTACTTTACTTTTACTTATATATATATAAGTATTATATGAATACTGTTGAAAGCTAAATTTATTAGCCCACTTAAAAATATTTAATTCTTCGGAGAATATGCAAGTGATTTTGAATAAAAAAGAAAACACTTAGCATATTTTTCTAATGATACTCATTTTATCACTGAAAAGTAAATATATATTATTTCATAATAACATTTTATTTACCAATGCTCTGAACTTTTGTTAGCGTAGGTTTTTATCCTTTGATATATACAAAAATATAACAATATAATTAATGTTTGATCTGTCATTTGTGAAAGTGTTTGGTCTTGTTTGGTTTTATGTAATTAGACCATTGTAGGTCATTTCATGACAAATCCTTTTTATACTTTTATCAAATATATGACTTCTAAACCAATTTGAAGACAACGTCTTTAAATAAGTCTGGACACATTTTTTGCACCCATTTAAATGGTTTCCCTTAATTTCAAACAATTAAGTTTAGCATAAGTAATCTTTTGTTTACTTACAGTAAGTCAGTGGTTGTAGATCTACCACAATTAAATGTAAAACAGTTTTATTTCTAACAATTCAGTTTAGTATAAGTATATACATTTTTTGTTTACACATAGTTTTAATTTTTTAAAAGATCATTTAAACTTAATAACACAGTTTAGTTCTAATGGACCCTTAGATAGGACCTTATCTTGTGCTATCAAACCGAATCAGAGTAGACCTGTGAGCGATGGCAGTGAAGGGGTTCCTGTTGTTGGAGCCTTACCCATTTCACCGAAATGGACTGTTCTCACCGTTATTAGTACTGAAAGATTTCACTGCCGCGAGGCAGATCAATATGGGCGTTATCTGAACAGTACGAAACTTCTAACGTTTTCTATGTAACTCTATCTTTCTTGTGTAATATAATCTGTTATCTAATATCCGTGTTTGCGTTTTCATTTGTGACCCTTTCCGGGGCCACAACAGTTCCGCATTCCCCAAAGATCCAAAATTACTGATGGCTCACTAGCAAATTGTTTTGTGTGTTAAGTGTTTTATCCAGGACACACGTTGGGGGAGTCTTACCACACTCAAGAGATGACGTCAGAGAATTCTGCAGCCCAAGCTGACTGGGCCATTAGTATCAAGAGCAAAATAAGTATATCAAGACATATGTAACATAATTTCTGATGCTCATATTATAGGATGAATATATACAAAATCATGAAAGTGTTTTCACATTCATAAAGCGGAAGTCTCCGTTGGATATTCACTAACGTGCTGAAAAGCGACATCGTAGTAAGTGACGTCAAACTCCGGTAGCACAATTAAATTCACTATCAAATTAATCCACCTGAAAAAGGTTATTAACCCCCTGAGGCTCAAACCAATTTGTTAAATAGTACCCCTAATTTATTTTCTAAAATGATAGCTTTGACATGAAATAAACCACGAAGTTTGATATGCCATTAA
The DNA here is from genome assembly GCA_963585895.1 of Sepioteuthis lessoniana. Lineage (NCBI taxonomy): Eukaryota > Metazoa > Mollusca > Cephalopoda > Myopsida > Loliginidae > Sepioteuthis > Sepioteuthis lessoniana. The sequence continues at coordinate 22,605 of CAUZXS010004093.1, forward strand.
AAATGAACATCAAAGCAAACGAAAAAAAAAAAATCAGAAATCGGACAGAGAATTTATAAGAAACCCAAAGTGCCAAACATTACGGCACAGTGAATGGCAGAAGTATGAAGAGAAAAATGTCGAAGAGATTGGGAAGACAACTTCTGACAGATATGTTTTAAGACCTATGACGAATTACCAAGACAACAGTACATCTCTTTGTCATGTCTGGAATTAAAATATCAAAGAAACTCTCTCACGAGCTCTGCATATGACGGGCCTGTAAAATCATGAACCACCACCAGTTCCACTTTTCCTAACAAGATATTTTCAAACAGGCGTAAGCTGGTTATGAGTAGCATCATGAGAAATGAAGTATAGCAGAAGCAATATTTTTTTTCAGATTAGAAGAATAACGAGCTTTTTTGTCTTTTCAGATGTAACCTATGTGTAAAGTAAGAAAGGAAAGCATTAAAAAACAATTTACGCCACCCTCATTGTAAAACACGCTAGTAACAGCGCTGCCATTCCTCAGTTATCCGGAAATGATAATTTTATGACAATGGAAAAAATAATTTGGTACCGTTATGTTACAAAAGTAGTGGTGCTATATTAAGTCATGAATGTGGGGATAAGGAAGGTTATACTTTTTTCAAAGATATTAGCAAAAAATGGGTCTCATAGCGTAACTGTAACTATTTAAAGGTATCGTAAGAAATTTGGAATAAAAAAAAAAACAGGTATTAGACGAACCAGGCATGCAGGACACTGCTGGAGACGAACTCATCAGTCATGTACTCTTATGGACCCCCACATATGGCCGAGCAAATGCAGGACGACCAGCACGAACATACATTCAGCAACTATGTGAGGATACGGGATGTAGGACAGAAGACCTGCCGGAGGCGATGAACGATAGGGAAAAGTGGCGAGAGAGGGTCAGGGATATCCGAGCTACCAGCACGACATGATGATGATGATGATGATGATATTTGAAATTATTAAAATGTAGGAGTTCAGGACGTTATCCGCTACTCCAGCACACTCCTCACATTGCTTCCGGTATGGCCTACTTTCAGACGACTAAAATGGATGTTATCAACTAGTTCTCAAAATAGAACTGACGTAAACTCTATTGAATGTTTGTGGGGTGCACTGAAGTCTAGTGTTCATAACTAATGACCTTGAAATCGAGGGAAAGATGAAAACAGTTGTCAAACTAGAACCAGAAGCGATTCCGCAAAAGACGCGCGTAATAATTGTAGAAGACAATGCAAAACGGCTGTATATTCGTATTCAGCCAAAATGATAAAAAATGATTACGAAAATCAGAGATGAAGTAATTATATTGATCTCAGTATTTTTCATGTAATGTGAAATGTTTTTCTGTGTCTGAAGTGAAATATTACACGTTCTCCAAACAAAAACTAGTACATCAGATAGTACTGATTTAAAGTTACCCTTCCCTCTTAAACAACTCTTCAGGCACGAGTCCAAAAAGATTCAAGTTTTCTTCAGGGTGCTTTAAATTGTATTCTATATTTTCTCTCTCTCTCTCTCTCACACACACACACACACACACACACACACTTATATATATATATATATATATATATATATATATATATATATATTATATATATATATATATCGTTTAAAATTATAATATTTAGATATAGAGAACGGGAAACATGGTTACTAGAGTTCTTGGAAGATATTAAAAGTGTGACATTTGCAGTATACGTTCGTAATTCATTATAATGAATTTATTCTCATTTGCAATGTTATGTAAAAGTAAGTAGATTAATCTATATAATTTTTATTTCAGATGTTTTGTGGATTTACTTGATTTACGAAGAAGGTAATTAATATCTACTATTAAAAATAAATAGCATGTATAACCCAGATATCAAGACTCGTATTTTCATATTTTCTCTATCATCAGTCAATGTTTGTAAAACTACAATAGATTGTATATGAAAAATAAACATCATAAAACCAAATACTTTTTGCAAGACACTATATTCAAAAAGTATGATGAAATTATACAAAGACATGTTAGAGAGATAATTCCGATAGAGTATAAATTGGGGAAAAGGCTGTAATGTATCATTTTTGGAGTCTTTGGTATGGTTCGACCATGGAGTAAAATCCGGTCTAGCGTATCAATGGCGAACTCGGTACCCATTATCGTACTGGGCTGGTCAATTTACTAAGCTTTTTGCTTAGATGTAGTACAAGGCGGTAAGAAAGGATCATGAAACTCAAACTCACTCCCGAAATTTTGCAAAAAAAGCTTGATGATTCCTAACTTAACACTCAGCATTATTAGGTACCGTTCAATGGTAAGTATAACAATCCAAGGAAAGAAGTAGTGGCCACATCTAGAGCTCAGTGTAGTAACCTACAGAAAAGTGAAACTTCAAGTTACCCTCAAGTATAGTCGGCCAACTTATATAACAGGTGATAATTTGGAATTTACTTACATTCGTTAAAATTATAGTTTGATAATGTATAAAGCTTAATGATGTATTTTTCTTAGCACATGGACTTACTCAGAAACAAGCGCACATACGTATATATATATATATATATATATATATATATATATATATATATATATAAAATTAACTTAAATCGCGAGTCGGGGTTAGACTTCCTGATGATCCGATCAGGTGAAACTTTAGTAGATTTCCGACTCGCGATTTAAGTTAATTTTATAATTGGCTCCACTCCTGTTGAGAACTATTGTAATTGTAGCATTGCAGGATTCGCGGAAGGTTTTAGTTTTCTTTTGACCAACTGACTGCGTATCCCTTGATTTTTTCAAGGGGTCTGACGAGGTTGGTCTTTTCTTTCTTTTTGACCTATAATATTTTTTCTTTTCCCCCCGGCCGGTGATTTGAGATACTCTTATCTCTTGTTCTTGGCGTTTTTTTTTCTTTTTTTCTTGTACCGTGAATGCTGGTAGATACTAGATTAGTATATATATATATATATATATATATATATATATATATATATATATATATATATATATATATATATATACGCACTGACACACTGACAGACGAACATATACACCCCCAAATATATATATATATATATATATATATATATATATATATATATATTTATATATATATATATATATACATATATTTAGGTATATATATATATATATATATTGCAATGAAAACTATGGAAAATTTAATAAAAGTGAGAAGCAGTCTACATGAAGTAAAATACTCAATTCAAAAGCAATAGAAGAATGTAACCACTGTTTAAATTACTCTATAGAATTCGACAGCTTTGAAATCTGAGGCGATTAAATAGCTGTTTGTTCTTCCATCATACACGCTTAAGAATATGTGCTAATGTACCACTCCCATCGAGTGAATTTAAGCCCAGTAGATTGGGGTAGCAGAATACATAGACTACGCATATGTAGAGAGATAACCCAACATCATCAAGTGCCCTGGTTATGACACTAAACTGGATTTGATAGTGAGGTTCCATCAATAATTTTTTGGGAATAAATATAATACTTAATCAATTACAATACTTGAAAATATTTATCTGTAAAAATAAACTTATTATTGTAACATAACAATACTTGAAACCATTTAACTGTGTATAAATAAAAATATTACTGTTAGATAAGATCACTCTAAAACCTTTGACTGGATGTTGATAAAACTACGAGTCCTATCACTTGAAACTGTTTAATCTTTTGTAAACTAATGAGCATTGGCCCCTAAAAATTGTTTAGTACAGAATATTCGATTTTAGATTTTATATATTCGGCATATGATTATATATGATAAAAATAATATATTAATGATATAATAATATATTAATGATATAAACAGAATTTTGCCTTAAATAACGCGCAAGTGTTGATATGCTGTATAACACAACCCACCAACATCATATGATTATTGTAAATAGTAGTCAACGTGCAGATATCAATTTCAACGTACGTAGTACAATTTGACTTATTCTCATACTTACAGCAAAGTACTAACTCCTGATCATTATCTTTAGAATATGCCATATTCAAGTAATTCATTTATTCTCAATTTCTTGCTTCGGCACAATTTGTAAGATTTTAATCTTTTAACATAAACTCGTGCTTTCTTTTAGAGCTTCAACTCGCTTTCGAGCTCCAGAATAATTTATTTTTCATTTTGTTATTAGTATATTGTAAATGTCGCTCTGTTCGTGCAATGCATATTTTCAAACGGGTTCTTTATGTTTATACAAGGGTTGTTCAAAAAGATTCCAGACTTTTTTTTGTATGCGCACTTTTATTGATAGTACATATATGAAACTCTAGTGCCCTTCGAAGTAATCTCTTCAGGCAACAATGCACTTGTTGTACCGTTCCAATAACTTCAGGAAGGCCCCATGGAAGACCTGTTGTATGAGCGTGACAATGACCTTCATCACAGCCTCTTTCATCTCCTCTATTGTCTCATAACGACAGCCTCTAAGTTTTTCCTTGAGCTTAGGGAATAAACAAAAGTCACAGGAAACAAGGTCTGGAGTATAGGGAGAGTGAGGAACTGTCTTGATGCCCATCGTGGTCAAATAGTCTGTGACAAGGATGGAGTTGTGGACTAGTGCATTGTTCTGGTGGAAATTCCACTGACCCGATTTGAAGAGTGCTGGCCTCTTCCTATGGAATCACTTCCTAAACTCCCTGAAAACCCAACATAGTATTCCTTGTTGACTGTCTGTCTAGAGGGAACCCAGTGCATGTAGGTCATGCCAGTGCTGTCAAAAAAAAAAAAAAAATGATCATCAAAATTTTGTTTGTGGATTTGCTCTGCCTGGCCTTCTTGGGTCTGGGAGAGCCAGTATGGTTCCACTGGGAACTTTGTCTCTAGGTCTCTGGGTCATAGCACTACATCCAGCTTTCATCACAGGTGACCAGAGCATCAAGAACTACGGGATCTGAATTGATCAGCTCGACCTGCTGTCATGACAACGTCTTTCCTTCTGATCTTCTCTGAGCACCCTTGGGACAAACTTCGCGCAAATCTTCTGCATTTTCAGTTTCCCGCGTATGATTGTGCATAAATTTCCACACTGACATCAAAATGTGAACTTATTGTCTCTATAGACACACGGCGGTCCTTATCCATAAACATCTTCATTTGGCCAATCAACTCTTGTGTTCTGATTTCCTTACACCTCCCATACCTCTCATCATCCGTCACAGTCTCCCTGCCTTCCTTGAATCTCTTATGACACTCAAAAATTGATGCTCAATTCATGCAAGTGGGTCCAAAAACAGTCTGAAGCATTTCATACGTTTCTGTTTTAGTTTTTCCAAGTTTAATTCAGAATTTTATTGCATACCGTTCTTCTAAAGTGTCCTCACACCCAGAATTCATGTAGAAATTCATCAGTTGCTACAATCAGACTTTAGTAGGATGTATTCCAATTCCTGCTCTAGCTGTTCCTTTGAACCTGAAATCATTAAAATTGGTTAGTCTTCTCTTAAAATGTATAGCAATAACGTACTGAATTTTCAAGAGTCTACGACAATTTTAAATACCTGACGAAAAAAAAATATCTGGAACCTTGTTGAAGGCACCTCGTATAAACTCTACATCCCTGATTTTTTTTGCAGCACCAGTATATACTATATTATCCTCACAAGTGTATGTGTTTACCATATTACTTCCATATGAAGTTTATGCGTTTGTATCATAAATAAAGAGCGAAGCCATACTTCTAAAGAAGAACTGATTTTCAGGTGTTCTTACCGTGGAATTTCAAAATAAATAGGACCAAAATTAATGGTTAGTCTCTTTGTTCAGTTCGGTGTATGTGATAGTAATATATGCAGAATTCTAGCAAAATATTTGTAGTGTATTAGTTTTAGGGAGGATTATGTCAAGAAACTTGACGGCAACTACACTGCGAGCAATACTGAACAGGTCCTGGACGGAACATCCAAAAAAAACAGCAGCTGTACGGCCACCAACTACCCATCATTCAAACTATCATAATTAGACAAACCAGACATACAGAACACTGCTAGAGAAGTAGAGACGAGCTCATAAGGGATGCATTCATATGGACCCCTTCACATGGTCGAGCAAAATCAGGGCAATCAGCAGGGTGTAGCCCTGGGACATGCCGGAAACGATGAACCAGAGGGAGAGGGTTCGAGAAAGGGTCTGGGGTATCAATGCTGATGGTACGACAAGATGATGATGAATGATGATGATGTCTATTGAACTAATGGCTATCTTGTTTGCTTTACATTTTAATGTTTTAGTGAAGAGTTTATTTAATTCCATTCTCTGATAAATTCTAGTGGATCTAGTACCAATGCAAATTCTTAATAAATCTTAAAACCACTATTTTTTCATTTTGCTTTATATTCACTTTTTTCTAGATAAAAATTCAGTTCAAATTACGGATGGCATTTTATTAGTATATATCGGGACGTGTTTTAAGAAATGGGAGAAGAGTAATTGCGGTTATATGAAGATAGTTCATCAAAGTTGTTGATGAGTATATTTAATCTTCAGAAAATATATGCTAACCAACAGGAAGAGGTCAAAGTATATAATAGGCTATTCAGAAACTTGTTTGAAGCAGGGAGAAACCAATTTTTCCACGACAACTTCTTAAATAAACTTTAGAGTCGAACAAACAGAGAAAGAGACAACATTCACACTCACACAAAGACATACGAGGGGCTTACGATAAGTTTCCAGACTTTTTTCATATGGGCACTTTTATTGAGAGTACACATATGAAACTCTAGTCTCCTTCGAATTAATCTCCTCCGGCTGCAATGCACTTGTTTTACCGTTCCAGAAACTTCTGGGAGGCGCCGTGGATGTCATATTGTTGATCGTGTCAATGACCCACGTCACTGCCTCTTTCGTCTCCTCAATTGTCTCATAACGACAGCCTCTGAGCTTAAGGAATAACCAAAAGTCACAGGGAGCAAGTTCTGGACAATAGAGACGGTGAGGAACTGTCTTGATGCACATCTTGGCCAAATAGTCTGTAATAAGGATGGAGTTGTGGACTGATGGATTGTTCTGGTGGGAATGCCACTGACCTGATTTGAAGAGGGCTGGCATCTTCAGACGGAATCTCTTCCTGAATTCCCTTAAAACATCAATATAGTGACCCTAACCCTAAACCTTTGGCCAATCAGATGCAAGATGGTCAAAAAGCAGTCTAAAGCATTCCATACGTTTATGTGGAATTTTTTCCAAGTTAAAACAGAATTTTATTGCATATCGTTCTCCTAAAGTGTCAGATTGCATTTTTGAAATTCACCAGCTGTAACAATCAGGCTTTAGTAAGGTATATTCCAATGCTGCTGTAGCTGTTTATTGGAACCTGAAATCAGAAAAATTGGTCAGTCATCTCATAAGAT
>CAUZXS010004094.1:0-70000 GCA_963585895.1 Sepioteuthis lessoniana
TGGCACATGGAAAAATATATTCGAAAATGTTGGATTTCCCAAAGAAACGAGGAATATATATTCACCTATTTGGATTATGTTTTTTCTGCTACCTTGATACTGTCGGATTTTATCCATATTTACTTTCATATGTACATTCACTCAAGCAAGATTTGACTCAGGGTCAATTTTAAGAGGAGTTTAACAGGTTTGAATTCAGAGTGTTTCTTCTCCTAGACTGGTTGCTATACCAGGGTTAAAGAACCTTATCTGACCTTCTATTTACTCACTCATTGCTAGAAGGATAATAATTGGATTCTTACCTTTCTCAAGGTTATTAGCGCTATGTGAAGTGCAAATAGCCTCATCCATGATTTGAATTTGGGTTGCTATGTGCATTTCCTATAATGATAACCATTCTACCATGAGTATATATATAATGTTTTTATATCTATTAACTATATACATGGTTACAATAAGTGTTAAAAAAATATCAAAAGTTAAGCTGTATTTACCAATGAATAATGAAACATTAATTTTCTTCAAAATAGTCAACAGATTTATTCCAGCAAGTTAACAAATTGGTCAAATCATTTCTGGAATTGCTCTTTTGATTGGGTATAAAGCTGTGCTATTCTATTTTTGTAAATGTCCATTATGTCCTCAAATCTTTTCCTTTTCCTAAACTACAGGGTGGAATGATAAAATTGTCGTCCTAAAGAAAACAATGCTACAGCTTTATTCTAAAACTTTTATTGAAAAAAATCAATTCAGGTAACTTGATTATGTAGTAGAGCTGAGATCAATTCAATGTAGCCGCCTTCAGCCTCAATCACCGCATGGATATGGATCCAGAACTGGAAGCAGGCCTTTTCCACAAGCGCCAGTAGGAGCTCGGTGAATACTCGGCAGATGGCAGTGATCAGGCTGGCTTTGGTGTTGTGGGAGGTCATGTTGGTAATGTTCTCGACATATGACCAAACGAAGTGGTCCAGGGGGTTCAGGTCGGGGGAGGAGGGGGGCCAGTGAGAGAAGGGTACAAAGTCGTAGCACTCCTTCTGAAGCCAAGCCTGGGTCTCTTTGGACTTGTGGGCCAGCGCTGAGTCCTGCTGCTGCACCCAGGGTCTGCCACCGGCCACCTGATTGCAGCAGGGGATCACCACACTCTTCAGCACATCCAGGTACACTTTGGTGTTGACTTTCAAGCCAACTTTGAAGATGTGACGTGGCATGATGTGGCCCTCGCTTGAAACCACACCAAAGACCATAACCATAGCCGTCCGAAGAGTCGTCCGATGCGTTGAACTGTGCCCTCAAGCATTGAACTGTCCGGATTTGCATTTTGAGGGTGCTGGCAATTGTCCTGTTGTCATAACTTGGATCAGTAGAGAGCATGAGTTGTACAGCAGCACATCTCTGATCTCACTCGTTGAACATTGTGCCACCTTCAGACATGATAGAAGGCTCCTCTCGCTCTTGGGATTTGTACACAACTGGCCAACTAGTAGATAGCCAGCAACAAAAAAAGAAAACTGGTTTTCATTAAACAGAAATGGAATCATGTCATCTTGTCTAGGGCTACAATTTTATCGTTCCACGCTGTAGTTGCCAAACCAAGGTTAAAGAGCTTTGTCTGCTCTTCAATTTACACATAACTGGAAGGAGAGTCATTGGATTCATACCTTTCCCAATGGTATTAGCGCTTTGTGAAATGTAAACAACCTTGTCCAGGATTTGAACCTGGGTTGCTGTGTCCATTTCCCATGATAGTAACCATTACACTACAGGTAAAAAGTAAAGTTGGTGACCAAAGTCAAGGGTGACCCGAAGGCTCCCTTTTCGATAAATACACCAAGGTGTAGGTAAGGGCGCTACTCCTTTCCCTGGATTACTCCACTTTATCCTTGATCCTTATCTTATGTTGAGTGTTAAGCAAGGAGGCATCAAGTACCTTTTTTTGTCTTTGTTATGACTCGACCTGGGATTGAACCCAGGTCTCCCGGACCATTAGCAACACTCAAACCATTAAACCACAAGCACAACTTAAATATGCCTTGTGCAAAGCTCTACTCTAAATCCATTTGAAAAAAGAAATTTGGAGATGCATAGCTTCTTCCAAAAATTTCATGGATCATCAGTTCTATTTAGCACTCATTGTTTGAGCATTGTTTGCCTCTAATATTATTTTGTTCACTCAATTTATTCACTCTTTATTGGGAATCCTTTTTGAGATAAGGCTTCTTAATCTGAGTATTAATTTTATTGCGGAACTTTGTCTTCATCTTGGTAGTTTTTGTTGTTTTTCTCACTATGTTTCAGCCAAATTTCACCTCTGCCTGTCTTCAAGTGATTAACTGCGACCTTGGATAGGAATGCTGAATCTTGTAACTGTATCCCCAGTAATTACTGCCTTCCATAGTTGTTGTCTGTCGCACCACGTTTTTGACCAAGTAACTCTCTGGCCGGCTTGAGTAGGAATTGAAACCGCTATCTTCTGACAATGCTCACCTGGAACCGTAGAGACTCAACACCTCTATCTGCTGTGCCATGGGCCCCAAAGGGCACTCAAGGTTGGATTACTGGGGATACGGTTATCAGACTCAGCATTCCTATCCAAGGTTGCGGTTAATCAACTGAAGACAGCCAGAGGTGAAATTTAGCCGAAACGTAATGAGAAAAACAACAAAAACTACCAAGATGTAGACAAAAGTTCGCAATAAAATTAATACTCAGATTAAGAAGCCTTAACTACGTTTTAAGTAGTAGCCAAACCCTGTTGTAACCTCGCCTTGGGAAAAAGGTGACAAACACACAAAACTCTGACTTAGTTTACTAACACAAAAATAAATAACAGATGAACTAAAAAGAAAAAATGAGTGCTTCTACAGAATATCACAGCAAATAAAATTTATAATAATTCTGAAGTAATATAAAAAAATCATAGAGAAAAGTAATACAGTGTATGTAAGTATTATTTTTCTGTATAAACTTCTTTTTTTTTTTAATGAAGAATTAAATCCCAAATTTACATCTTCAACAACCTACAATTCATCCATCAACCATATTTCATTCGTCTTTGGAAAGGTCATTTTTTCACCATCCAGATAAAATTAAGTTTCAATCATTTGCTAATTTTTTTTACGGAACAGTTGAATAAAAAGAATTATCATTCCAACACCCCTTTTAAGTTGACATCTTCTTGAGGCTGGGAAAGACAAAAAAAATATGGTTGATGGATAAATTGTAGATAGCTGAAAACATATATTTGGGATTTAATTGTTCCGTAAAAAAAGTAAGTAGTAAAGTTGGTGACCGTAGTCGAGAGTGACTAGAAGGCTCCTTTTTTCAATAGCTACTACACCGAAGTGTAGGGGAGGGTGGTACTCCTTTCCCTGGAATGCTTCACTTTACTCTCGATATGTACTTTTTATTGCTGAGTGTTAAGCAAGCAGGTATTAAGTACAATTTTTAAAGTCTTTGGTATGACGCAATGTGGGATAGAACCCAGGTCTCCCGGACCATTGGCAAACACTGTATCCACTAGGCTAATGAGCCAGTTAGAAAAAAATGAAGCAAATAACTGAAACTGATACTTATTTTGATGAATGTAAATATTACATTATTACATAATTTTTGTACATTCTCTAGAATTTATGCAAACTCTGTTTGTCATGTTATTCTGTAGAAGGTCACCCACCACTTAAAATGGACATTTCTTTGTGGTTTATTGGTTAGCAAATAAGTCTTATGGGTAATTACAAGTGAGGAGTGAAGTTCACCCTTATAAGTTACCTTAAACTTTTAGTTCAGCACCAGGGAAATGAGTAACGCCCTCCCCTATACCTCAGTGTAGTAGCTATTGAAAAGGGAGCTTTCGGTAGCTCTTGACAACAGTCACCAACTTTATACTTAGTAAATAAGCAATAAGTTATCTTAATATCAACTAAGGTTCAAAGGGGGAACTGGGAAAAAAAATTAATAATTTGTTCATTAGCCTAATTTTGGAAGATGAAAATTTTTGTTTCACTTTCCCTGCATCTTGTTGGTAAGTAATTTTTTTTTTATCATGAATTCTATGAGACAATCACATGATGTGTGAAAATGAAATTTGGTAAACAAAAAATGATTCCATTCTGTCTCAGAGTCATAAAAGATTTTAGCCAAAAGAAAACATATATAAACAAAAAATTAGATCTGAAAACTCAGCAATTGTTTGGATGGTTGCATCTTTGTCTACATCTACAGGCTATATCTCTATGTATTGGGTTGAGTTAGAAATAATTTGCATTTTAGTTGGTTGGTTGGTTGGGTTTTATGGCCAACCTTTGTAGGTTATTTAATGGCCAATCCTCTTTATACATATATATTAAATATATAGGATTTGGTTTGGTTGGGTTTTATGGCATATCAACCTTTGAAGGTTATTTAATATCAAATCCATTTTTATACAAATAATCAGTTCTATTTCAAACTATTCAGTTTAGCATGAGTACACAGTTTAATTGTCAAAAATGTTTCTATTTCAAGCTATTCAGTTTATTTAAACAGTTCTAATTCAGCCAATTCAGTTAAGTATAAGTACAGATTTTGTTTACACACAGTTAAATGTCAAAACAGTTCCATAATAAACAATTCAGTTTAGTGTAAGTAAAGTTTCAATGTCAAAAACAGTTCCATTTCAAACAATTCAGTTTAGCATAAGTACACAGTTTATTTGTTAAAAACATTTCTCTTTAAGCTATTCAGTTTAGTCAAACAGTTCTAATCCAAACAATTCAGTTCAACATAAGTATGCAGTTAGTTCTATTTAACCCATAGATAGGGCCCTATCAGGTGCTATCATTCCGGGCCAGAGTGGACCTGGGAGCAATGGCAATGAAGAGGTACTCTGCATTCTCCAAAGCTCCAGCATCACTGTAGCCTCAGTATCAGATCATTTTGTGTCATATCCAGGATTTGCATTTTAGTAAAATATCATCATCATCATCATCATCATATTGTGCTGGCAGCACGGATATCCCTGACCCTCTCTCGCCACTCCTCCCTATCGTTCATCGCCCTAGGTAGGTCTTCAGGACAACAACCTGTATCCTCACATAGCTGCTGAATGTACGTTCGAGCTGGTCGCCCTGCTTTTGCGCGGCCATGTGTGGGGATCCATAAGAGTACATCTCTTATGAGTTCATCTCTGCTTCTCCAGCAGTGTCCTGCATGTCTGGTTCGTCTAACTTGAATAGTTTTCATGATAGGGGGCAGGTGGCCGTACAGTTGGTGTCTTGTGGGGTGTTGCTGCCAGGACTTGTTCAGGATTGCACGCAGCATTCTTGTGTAATTGCCATCTAGTTTCTTCTCCAGCCGTTTTGTTAGCGTCCATGTAGTGCAGCCATATAGCAGTATCAATGTGACCGCTGCCTGGAAGAAACTGCGTTTCATTTTATCGGTTAGGTCTGATTTCCATATAATCGATAGCCTATTGATAGCTGTCCATGCTTTCGTTAACCTCGTTTCGATGTCCTTTTCGGTTGATTCAACGCTGCTTCCTAGGTACGTGAATTTGTCTACAAGTTTAAGTGGGGTTCCTTCTAGAGTGGAGATGTCCCCCGTTTGGTTATAGCACATATATTCCGTTTTGTGTGCATTAACATGGAGGCCTATGCTTGCTGCTGCTCATTCCAAACTATGCAGAAGTGTTTCGGCTTGGTCAGGTGTATTTGCCAGTATCGCTATGTCATCGGCGTAGTCAGCGTCGGTAATTGTTGTTGCGGGGTATCTTCTGCTTCTTTTCTTCGTCAGTTCGAAGCCATTCTCTTTGATTTTGTCAATCGATGTTCTAAGTACGTAGTCTAGACAAATGATAAAGATGTACGGGGCCAGCGTGTCCCCTTGTAGTACTCCTGCTACAATGTCAAAGTATTCTGTGTCTCCATCCGGTGATCGTACTTTTACTTTAGTGTTTCTATAGAGAATCGTTATTGCCGCTACGGTTTCTTTAGGTATGCCGTACGCTAGTAGGATTTGTTCCATCTTTCCTCTGTGAATGGAGTCGAAAGCCTTGGTAAAGTCGACAAATATTAATGTCGCTCGTAGGTTCTTTGCCCGTACACCTTCAAGGATTCTGCGGATGGTTTGTGAGGTCGGGGATCTATTTCTTCGGAAGCCATTTTGGTTTTTTCTAAGTATGTTGTCGATTTTGGGTTCTATTCGGTTTCGTAGTAGGGCATTGTAGATTTTGGCAGCTATGGATGTAAGTGTTATGCCTCGGTAGCTTTTGGCTAATCCGCGGTCCCCCTTTTTAGGGAAGGGGAGTATGCATCCCTTCATCCATCTATCTATCGGATTTTGATTGTATACTGCGTTGCAGTGTCGGAGCAGTATGTCGTCGAATTGTCTGGTCTTCCATACTTCCGGGGGAATTTCGTCCAGCCCTGCAGCTTTCCTATTTTTAATTTTTCTGAGAACCGAGTTGAGTTCTTCTTGTGTGAACGGTCCTAGTTTAATGTCTAATTGTTTGCTAATTATTCTGGTGATTGGTTCATGCGTTATTTTTGGTGGGTTTCCAAGTAAGTTTTCGAAGTGCTGTTTCCACAGTTTTATTCTTTCTTGTTGGTTTGCTGCTTTAAGTTTTGCTTTGGCTGTGTTCTTTCTTCTGCTCACTTCGTTTATTGTTTGCCAGGCTATTCTAGATTGTCTATCTTCCACCGAGTCTCTAATCTTATCTATCTGATTTTGAATATATTCTGTCTGTTCCTTTATATATATGCCTGCTAATTGATATTGTGCCGTTTTTAGTTTTAAGGCGTTTGTGTTTGTTGAGTTTTTTCGATAGTTTTTGGAGGCTGTTTTCACTAGTGCACGTTTTTCTCTCACCGCTAAAGTTTCCCATGGGACTCTATATTTAGTTTTAATTTTTGTTGGAATGTATTTTGCTGCTGCCTCGAGGTGTGCATTGACGAAATTTTTGTATTCGTCGTTTGGTGTACTTTTTTCCATCTTTTCTTGTAGTGTTTCGAATCTGTTTCTTAATTCTAATACGTATTTATCTCTTACATCTTTGTTGTTTAATAGGGCCCAGTCATAGTGTTTGGTGGTCGCTGTTCGTTTGGCGTTTTTTCGTAGGCTTAACCGTATTTTCGCCGTGACTATTCGGTGATCGGTGGACACACCCTCAAAAGAGGAGTATGCCTCGCAATTCAATGCACTATTCTTCCATTTCTTGTTTATAAGGACGTAGTCTATCTGAGCTTTAGTATTGTTTGCGTACGTGTATGTCCATAGTTTGCCCTCTCTTTTTTGGTAGTTTGTATTGAGGCATGCTAATCTATTTTCTATCATGAAATCTGTTAGATGTTGCCCATTCCTATTTGACGTGTTGTGGAGGCTGTATTTGTTGTTTCCGTTTTTCCCGATTTGGCCATTCATGTCTCCGCCAATGACTAACATGTTGTGTTTCGGGATGCTAAGCACTAATGAGGATAACTCATCGTAGAAGGTGACTAGTTCATTTTCTTCACTAACATTGGTGGGGCTGTAGCATGAGATGATTGTTGCTCTGGGGTTTCCGTTAAATGTAGCTGCCATCATTCTAGGTTGTATTTTCTCAACGCTATTAAGTGTTTTTAGTGCTCTAGGTCCTATAAGTAATCCTACCCCTCCTACTGCGGTGTTGACAGAGTTTTTCCATGCGGATACAGTGGCGAGCGACCAGCCATTGCCAGTTTCGTGATATTTGATATCTTCTGTGTGCGTGTATCTGTGTTCTTGTATGCATATTATGTCTATCTTATGTTCTTCGGCCGATGCGATTAGCTCTGGGAGTTGTCCTATTCTATTTAAGGTTCTTACGTTAAATGTGGCTATTTGTAGTGTTTGCTTGCATTTTAGTAGTTTTGATTGTTTGAGCTCTGTAGCTGATTTTTTGAACACCGAGGCCAGGGCTCCAACCTCAGCAGGATGCGCCCCTTTTTTACCCGCGCGAAGAGCGATGCGGTTTGTGTAAGTGGTTTGAGTGTGGGTCATGGTTATCTTTCGATGGCTGTTTTATTCTCTTCTATAGAAGCCACTCTTATAGATGAGCAGCAGTAGTTCCCCAATCGAACTAGCGATCCTGAGCGTAAAGTCGTCAAACTCACGTCCAGGACCCATTTGGGTATTGAGTTTGGTCGTCCATGGGTTTATTCAAATACCTTTACGTACATCATGCTGCTTCCCATGTGTACGCAAAAAAAAAAAAAAAAAAAAAGGGGGGGAGGGTAATTTTGGTTTACGTTTTAAGTTTTAACTTAGTTAAAGTCCAACATTAAGGTACTTTCGTATGACTTTCACTAGTACTGACTTGTGCTTTTTTTGCTGTATTGGGACTTTGCCTAGGTTTTTCATTTTTTTTTTTTTTTTTTTTTTCTACAGTTGGGAACCTAGCAGGCTTCAGGAATTATAGAGCTTAACAATTTTTTTTGTTTTTTTTTCTCTTCTTGTGGGGGGGGCTGTGGTAGCATTAGGTGTTTTAGGCTTTTTCTTTTCCTTCTAAACTACTGTTAGGGCTTTCTTTACGAATTTTTAAATTATTCGATAGAAGATATTCAAAAACATTCTGCCTTGTTCGCTGACATGTGGATAGGCTAATATCAATTTGGCTTTATAGTAGAGTAAGCGTGTCTTTACATTTAAAACGCATAGTTTAAGCATTATTTCACAAACAAAATACAGCATAACATCTTGTAAAATTCAGCATTTTAAATTGATAGGACTTAAAGACATACTGACCAATATTGACATATTTCTTCCACTTGGCTCCTGAGTTCAAATGCTTCTTCTTCGTTTTGACTTTTATTTACTACTGAAATTTTGGGTAGCTTTGGAGGCGGTCTACTGGGGTGGGGGGGAGAATTCGTTTTTTTTTGTTTTTTTTTTCTTTTTCCCTTTCTCTTGGGGGGGGGCCTGTGGTAGCATTAGGTGTTTTAGGCTTTTTCTTTTCCTTCTAAACTACTGTTAGGGCTTTCTTTACGAATTTCTAAATTATTCGATAGAAGATATTCAAAAACATTCTGCCTTGTTCGCTGACATGTGGATAGGCTAATATCAATTTGGCTTTATAGTAGAGTAAGCGTGTCTTTACATTTAAAACGCATGGACAAGGTGACCAGAGTTCAAATCCAGGACAAAGCTATTTGTATTTCACATAGCTCTCATACCTTAGAAAAAGGTATGAATCTAGTTATTCTCCATCAACTATAGGTAAATAGCAGGGCATACTGGGCTCTTTAATCTTGACATGGCAACCATTCTAGGAGAAAGAAAACTCTGAATTCAAATCTGTTAAACTCCACTTAAAATTGACCTTCCGTCATATCCTGTTCAAGTGGAGGAATTGGTAAATATACATATGCATCATTATTTTAAATCACCTCTTGTCATTAATCAGGCGGTTTCTTGATTCCTCTCAAGTAAAATTCAGCTGGCTTCAAGCTCAAGAAATTTAAACTGTGTACTTATGCTAAACTGAATTGTTTGGAATCAAAATGGTTGATTGTATAAAAATGGGTTTGACATTAAATAAACTGCAAAAGTTGAGATACCACAACAAACTATCAAACACATAAACACACACACACTAGGTGTTTCAAAAAATTGATATCATTTGCAATGTACAGGGTGTTTAAAAAAATTGATGTCAACTTGATCAAATTTTGTCTAAATGATCTCAAATTTTAACAGCATCTTTAGAAACAACTTTAAATTCTGGGTTTAATGTTTGAATGCCTTTTCCTTTCCAATAAATGGCATTATAAATGCAGATATAAAAACTTACATGATACAAATCTATTATCGATAATAGGTGGGGATCCACACATTGACTTAAACAAATTTAAAGCAAATTCATAATAGATGGGGATGCACATATAGATTTACATAAAGCGAATTTATAATAGAAAGTGCAGACACACAGATTTATGTGGTGCAAATTTATAATAGAAGAAAGGGACAAACAGATTTACATGATGCAAATTTATTATAGAAGGCCAGGACACACAAGTTTTCATGATACAGATTTATTGTGTATAATTATTGATAAAAGATGAATATGATAAGTCCCAAGAACCAATAAAGAATAGAAAGCCATTATGTTATATCAGGTTCTAAGAAGAATGATTTTCACAACTAATCTATGATACGGAAATATGAACTTGATATAAACACAAAATAATAAAAATTTTAAGCATTAAAAAATATATGAATAATTTCTGAAAGCCCTGATGATTTTTTTTTACTCATGAACATCCAACATAGAGCTGGCCATGTGATAGATATAAATCTGACCCTGTCTATCATACTATATACAAGATCAAAAAAATTCCTGCACTTCACATTAAAGTCTTCTTTCAGCCAGAAATGGCATACTTTGTCATTTGATGACTTCCGGGAACCTTAAATGACTTTAGAGAACAATCTTCCATAATCAGTTTGGGAGCCTAAGGTCAAGTTTATTTCTATGCAAATCATCAAGTTTCTAGGATTTTTTGTTTAGTTATAATCTTCACAAATATGCACACAAATGCATACAGAAGACCTTGTGATATTATGGTTAACATCATAGGAAATCAAATCAGCGACCCAGGTTCAAATCATGAATGAGGCTATTTATCATATTTACCAACCCCTCCGCTCGGGTAGGATATAACACAAGGTCAATTTTTTAAACAAAGTTTAACAGGTTTGAATTCACAGTTTTCCTTCTCCTAGACTAGTTGCCTTACCAAAGCTGAAGAACCAAGTCTGCCCTACAATTTACCCATAGCTGGAGGGAGAATAATTGAATTCATACTTTTCCCAAGGGTATTAGTGCTATGTGAAATACAATCAGTCTCATGCAGGATTTGAACTCGTGTTACCATGTCCATTTCCTGCAATGATAAACATTACACCACGAGGCTATTTATGCTTCACCTTGCACTGATGTCCTTGGAAAAGGCATGAATCCATCTTTTCTCCCCCAAACTATGATAGACTAAACTGTATTATTTAGCTTTGGTAGGGCAACCAGTTTAGGAGAAAAGAAACTCTGTATTCAAACCAGTTGTATACCACATGAAAATTGAACATGCACCAAATCCTGCCCATAGCAGAGGGGTTGGGTAAATACACACACACACACACACAGAAGAAGCCACTGCCCTAATGCACAAGATAAAATAATAACAACACTTACCAGCTCAGCAACCCAATTAGTGTCCAGCTGGTAGGCAAAAATGTGTCAATAAACAGGCCAGTATATATGCCCGCTAGCATAGCCACTCCTGCACTGACAGCCAATCACTGCCCAAGGAATGGACTTGACCACCTGTGCATCATGGAACGCCCCAATGCGCATATAATCTTCCCTTCCTCATGCTCACAGGCAATTCACCTCAACACATGATTTAACATGTGTATAGAACATCAATGAATAGCACTCACCTTCAAGCCAATAGTAACATGGCTGGCTCCTTGAAAAGCTAGCCAGCTAAAGCTCACCTCTTTTATTAAAGAGTGCATGAGTAGCATGCGTACAGCATGTGAATTGGCTCACTTCACAAGAATGGACCTATCCAACTCATTTGCATGAGTGGTATCCATTCATCTATTTTATCCTCAACAGAATTACTGAGGGGGGTCTCTTTTTTAGATATTCGATTGAGTTAACCAATATTCTACATGGCGCTGCGAACAAAGGTAATGGAACCTGAAGACTGGGAACAATACTTCATTGAAGCAGGGATCTCCTCATCCTCGGCTAAAACCCATGCGGTAGTGTTTGCTAACGAAAAACTAACAATTGCGACTTTACAGATGTTGGATAGAGCTATGCTGAGGGAACTGGGGGTCACATCAATGGGAGAAGCACTCTGCATTCTTAAACAAGCCAAAGAGGCTACCCCTCAAGCAACATATATGAAGGCACCAACAGCTAAGCTTCCCCAACTCAACCTGGAGATGACTCCCCAACAGTTCAGAAAGTTCCAAATTGATTGGGAGGTCTTTGTTAAGATAACAAAGACACCAGAATCACAGACTAACATCCACCTCTATAATTGTGCCAATGAGGAAACGCAAAACGCCATCATCAGCACTCACCCTGATTTTTTCAGCACAGACCCCAGCAAACTGCTCGGGATGCTAAAAACACTGGTGACACGAAGGTCAAACCCAATCGTTCACCGCCTCACTTTTGCTTCCATGTCACAGGGTGAAGATGAACCCATACAGAGCTACCTCGTCCGCCTCAGAGCAAAGGCCTTAGACTGCAGTTACATGTGCCCCGCATGTGAACATGACCTCTCTGACATATATATCAAGGATCAGTTTATCAAAGGTGTAGCAAGTGATGCACTTCAAACTGACCTACTGGCCAAAGCTGGACTACTTAAAACCCTAGAGCAGAATATCAGTCATGCTGAGGCTTTCGAATCAGCAGTAAGGGACCAAATGACCATGTCAAACACCCCTGATATAGCTCGAATGTCAACGTACCGCCGACAAAAGAGCAATGCCCAACAAAAAATCAAGAGGAATTCATGCACTGGGTCACAACCCAACCATCCCAATAACCAAGCCGAGCCAAATAAACTGGCCTGCATAGGCTGTGGTAGCCATCAACATGGCGTCCTGGGAATGAATTCCAGGCAATTAAAATGCCCAGCATGGGGTCAAACATGCAACTATTGTAGAAAGGCCAACCACTTCTCAGATGTGTGTCGAGTTAAAAAACTCTGGCGAGCAACTACAAAAAACTCTGAAACCAACGAAGCTAGCATGGACACACTCATTGCACACATCACATTTAACCAAGCAACGGGTACATACACACACGAAGGGACAGGCCAAGTTATAGAGATAGAGGCACTCGTAGCCCCCTTCTCACCAACACCAGACCCCAGACAAAATAAGGGTACCCCAAAGAATCAAAGCATCAAAGCTATGATCTTCCCTGACAGTGGTGCCACCATATGCCTCGGTGGACCCAAACACCTGAAAAAAATGGGACTCTCCCTGAACAACCTCATTCCATCACGAAAGATTGTCCAAGCTGCAGGAGGCTTCACATTGACATGCCAAGGTTGGCTGCCTGTCGAATTCACAATCCAAGGACGGAAAACCAAGCAGGCCCTGTATATATGCAATAGAATTCAGCGTCTGTACTTTAGCAAAGCAGCTTGTATTGACGTAGGAATATTGCCTGCAAATTTTCCAAACCCCATCGTGATACCACCCACCCATACAAATATTGCAGGTATAGATGACACCACTGAACCTGATACAAGCAGGAACCAGCTACCAGAACGCCCCCACAAAATCCCATTCCCTCCAACAGAAAACAATGTCGATAGGCTCAAAAACTGGCTCCTAGAACAATTTTCCAACACGGCATTCAAGAACAATGGAGCATTTCCACCAATGTCTGGCCCACCCGCCCACATACACCTGAAAGAAGGAGCAACCCCTAAAGCCAGACATAACCCAATCCCCGTACCCTTCCACCTCAAGGAACCTGTAAAGCAAGCTCTTTGGGAAGACGTACGAAGGGGAATCATAAGCCCTGTGCCTGTTGGCATGCCTACCAATTGGTGCAGCACGATGGTGATAACCGCCAAAAAAAACGGCAAACCTCGAAGGACCATTGACTATCAACACCTCAATTCTCAATGCAAACGAGAAACACACCACACAGAGTCACCGTTCCAACTGGCACTACAAGTGCCACCCAAACAAAAAAAAACAGTTCTAGACGCAGTTGACGGATATCATTCTGTCCCCCTAGACAAAGAATCACAGCCACTGACAACATTTATCACTGAATGGGGTAGATTCATGTACCTCAGGATGCCACAGGGCTACCTTGCATCCGGAGATGCCTACACTCGGAGGTATGATGAAATAATAAAGGATATCCCCCGCAAGGTCAAAATAGTGGACAACACCCTACTCTACGATGCCAGCATCAAAGAATCCTTCTATCACAGCTTTGACTTCTTACTACACAGTGCCAAAAATGGAATCGTGCTCAACAGAGACAAATTCCAGTTCTGCCAGGACACAGTACAGTTCGGAGGACTCCAGATAACACCCTCTGGAGTAACCCCTTCTAAACCCATGCTGGAAGCAATACTAAACTTCCCTATCCCAAAAACACTAACTGACGCAAGATCATGGTTCGGACTGGTCAATCAGGTTGCCTGGGCGTACTCACTTGGCCCAGTCATGCTCCCCTTCCGTGATCTTGTTAAACGGGATTCACACTTTACTTGGGACCAGGGCCTTGAGGCCGCATTCCAACATTCCAAACAGGTCATAGTTGACCTAGTCCGGAATGGCATTGCCACGTTTGAAAAGGATCGCATCACCTGCCTCGCTCCAGATTGGAGCAAAGAAGGAATGGGCTTCCTTCTGTTACAAAAGCATTGTTCTTGCACTACTGACAGAGCTCCCGTCTGTTGCCCTGATGGATGGCACCTGATATTTGCTGGCAGCAGATTCTGTATCGAAGCTGAAAGAAGATATGCACCAATCGAAGGTGAAGCAGCGGCAATTGCATGGGCTTTAGAGAAATGCCGTATATTCGTCATGGGCTGCTCTAACCTCATAGTGGTCACAGACCACGAACCCCTAAAAGGACTATTTGGGGACAGGGACCTGAGCAAAATTCAAAATCCCAGATTGTTCAGGCTAAAAGAAAAAACACTAAGGTACAGATTCACGATCCAGCACTGTCCTGGGAAATGGCACAGAGCTTCTGATGCTGTTTCCCGTAACCCAACTAGCGTATTGAAATCACTGCTTGATGTATTGCCTGCTAAACCAACACAATCACACGTGACAGAATCTGATGACATGGATGATTGGGTCACATCAACAACAACCATGGCAACATTTGGAGCAAACAGCAACACAGCTCTGACCTCACCAGACCTCATTCGTGCGGCTGGACACAGCGACCCACAATACATCGAACTTATTAAGACAATACAAAAGGGATTCCCGAGAACACGCATTCTCACAGCACCAGGGATCCGTGAATACTGGGAAGTGAGGCACCGCCTCAGTGTTGACAACGACCTAGCACTGTTGGATCAAAGAATCATAATCCCCACTTCACAGCGCACAAAGATCCTCCGCAGCCTACATTCAGCCCATCAGGGTGAGGTCGGCATGAAGGCCCGTGCAAATGAATCAGTCTACTGGCCTGGGATGAATGCCTTGATTCGCACTACCAGAGCCAACTGCACAGAATGCTCAAGGATCGCCCCTAGGCAACCAAGGGAGCCCATCACCTTAACGGTATCACCCGATTGGCCGTTTCAACAAATAGTATTGGATCTATTCCATGCGGGGGGGCAAATATACCTTGCATGTACTGACAGGCTAACTGGCTGGCTCATTATACACCACTTGAATCAAGGGCAAGCTAATGCATCGAGCCTAATCTCTATCTGCCGAGACATCTTCCAGACATACGGAGCCCCTGAAGAACTAAGCAGTGATGGTGGACCACCCTTCAAGTCTTCCACGTTCACACAGTTCCTAAAGGACTGGGCTGTAAAGCACAGACTGTCGTCTGCTGCCTACCCTCAGTCAAATGGTCGGGCAGAACTGGCTGTCAAAACAGCCAAAAGAATAGTAATTGGAAACACAGGACCCCAGGGGTCCTTGGACAACGATAGGGCAGCCAGAGCCGTTCTGCAATATCGAAATACGCCCATCCAAAACATCGGTTTGTCCCCGGCCCAATTGTTGCTCCACCGCCGACTGCGTGACTTTGTGCCATCCCACCCAACATTATACAAACCACATGCAGAATGGATAACCGCGGCTCGAAACCGTGAAAAAAGCCTATCTCAGCGCAATGCCCGGCTCATAGAAAAATACAACCGCACCGCCCACACACTACGCCCACTCTTAAAGGGGCAAATAGTGTCTATCCAGTGCACAAACAACAATCGGTGGAATACAACAGGCCAGATCATTGAAACTCTCCCTCACAACCAATACCGGATCAGAGTTGACGGATCAGGGAGGATAACCTTGCGGAACCGCAGATTCCTCAGGAAACTCAGAACCCCGGTAACCCCACATCCAATTCTAAGTCCTTCCAATGGAACACCAATACTAGAAAGGGATGATGAAAGCAAAACACCGGCACTGCAAACTACAAACAGTGAAAATGCACCACAGCCACCCCTGCCACCGAACAGTACCAACCAGCCAACGGTGACAACGCAGGCCAAACCCGCTCGAGCTTTATCCCGTCTGCTCTCACACAACAAACCAGGATTGAAAGAACTTATCCCCCCCCGAAAGACCATTGCCCATGGGGGGAGGGGGAGATATAGAACATCAATGAATAGCACTCACCTTCAAGCCAATAGTAACATGGCTGGCTCCTTGAAAAGCTAGCCAGCTAAAGCTCACCTCTTTTATTAAAGAGTGCATGAGCAGCATGCGTACAGCATGTGGATTGGCTCACTTCACGAGAATGGACCTATCCAACTCATTTGCATGAGTGGTATCCATTCATCTATTTTATCCTCAACAGAATTACTGAGGGGGGTCTCTTTTTTAGATATTCGATTGCGTTAACCAATATTTTACAATGTGTTAACAACATTCAAGTGCAAGCACAATATACAACAAAACTTCGACACACACATGCAATAACTTTGGCACAATAGTAGAGATTTAAAGATTCATGATGACTTGCTATTTACAACTTCCTTTACTCTTGTTGTGGAAAATTGGCAAGCTGAGATCAAATTTAAGTCAATGTAGTTTGCATTCACATCAGACCAATGTCCTTAGAAAAGACATGAATCCACTTTTCTTTTCTACCCTCTCAGTAGACTATGCTAACTACACCTCTGCCAAGAGGTAAGACCTCTTCACTGAGCTCACCTGTTGGCCGTAGGTGGTAACTCATAATGCTTGTGGACTGGATCCTGGTGGCTGAGCTGTCCTTTACCCAGCTATTGAAGTGGTCAAGTGACTTGCAACACTCCATTTTGGCCCTTACTGGTTTAGTGGGCAGTTGGAGAGGCCTGATTTGATCAGTCAGCTGATTATGTTAGACCCTAGCACCTAATATAATTGTCCCAACCATGATCTTCAAATTGGTCTTGAGGCAAACGAATAACCAATTATTTTTGTTAAATAGCAAAACTTGAAACCATTTAGCTGTGTGCAAACAAATGGTTAATATCTTATAAAATTATTAGCATACCTGAAACCATATAACTGTGTGCAAATAAATGAGCTCTGACTCATTTGAAAATAATGTTACTGATAAATTATTCACTTAAGAATCATATAAGAGGATTTGGCATTAAATAACCCACAAGGGTTAATATGCAATAAAACACCAACCAATAAATGAACCAACAAATTTTCAGCTCTTCCATGGTTAAAATAACAGGGTGAATTGGTCTTCCTGGCTATGAAAACTTGAAACCATTTAGCTGTGTGCAAACAAATGGTTAATATCTTATAAAATTATTAGCATACCTGAAACCATATAACTGTGTGCAAATAAATGAGCTCTGACTCATTTGAAAATAATGTTACTGATAAATTATTCACTTAAGAATCATATAAGAGGATTTGGCATTAAATAACCCACAAGGGTTAATATGCAATAAAACACCAACCAATAAATGAACCAACAAATTTTCAGCTCTTCCATGGTTAAAATAACAGGGTGAATTGGTCTTCCTGGCTATGAAGAACAATTCTGAACTCTAACTGCTGAGAATATAAGAAAACCACTCCATTATCTCCCTTAATAAAACAGCCATGGTAATTCACAGTTACTGATAAAGGAAGCTGTGGAGAGTTATGACTGCCTAAGTCCTGAGATGACATGATGTCTACTTTGGGTCTATGTCTTTGTTTTATATATAAAACTAGTTAAAATTAAGGTGAAAAGATTCACAGATATATTAGAATTTCTGTGCAATGAATCTTTCTAAAAAATCTACTAAATAACTTGTTTTATTTTCTAATTACCGGACATTGGCATGATGTTCACCAACAGCCCAGGAGACCTGGGTTCAATCCCAGGTTGAGTCATACCAAAGAATCAAAAAATGGTACTTGATGCCTCCTTGCTTAACCCTTAGCATTTTAAGGTACGTAGCAAGGGTAAAGTGGAGTAATCCAGGGAAAGGAGTAGGGCCCTCTCCTACACCTCGGTGTCGTACCTATTGAAAAGGGAGCCTTTGGGTCACCCTCCACTACAGTAGCCAACTTTACTTACTTTATTTTCTAATTAAAATTCTATCATTTCAAGTTTTTCCCATCTATTAAAAAATGACTTTTCTTTCTCCCTTTTCCACTTTCCTCTTCTTACTTTCTAACTCATCTCATCTTCCTCTCTCCTCTTTCTCTCTCTCCCTTCCTTAACTTCCTCTCTCACCCTATCTTCCTCTCTCCTCTTTCTCCATTTTCCTTTCTCTCCTTTTCTCAACTTCCTGTCCCACCCATTTTCATCTTCATTTCTACCCTTTCCATCTTCCTCTCTCTCTCTCCTTTCCTCATATTTCTTTCTTGCCCTTCTCTCCCTTTCTCTTCCATCTCATCTTCCTCTCTATCCTTTCCTCAACTTCCTCTCTCCCTTTCTTACCTTTATCTTCCTCTCTCACCCTTCCCATTTTCCTCAGTCTCCCTTCCCATCTCCCTCTCTCGCCCCTCCCATCTAAGCTAGACTTCAAATTCTGAACATCTAAAACCTGTCACTCACTAAATCCTTCTTCCTTTAACGCACTCACTTTTTCTTTCACTCACTTTTTAAATGTGCAGCAGTTCTGTAACTGAAGTCTCTTCTTCACTGCTATTCACCCTTTAATTTTTATTTTAGCCCTGTTAATATATTTTACATGGACTAATCCACTATGACTTTTAGGTTATGATAGGAGTTTGGCCAGACAGATATATTAATTTACAAAGCTTTGCTTTGATATGGCACAAGGCCAAATGAATGGGGCGTCCAATGAGACTCAAACTCACTCATGTAGCTTTGCTAGTCTAGCTTGCTAACCGTTACACCACCAGAGGTGCCCTTGGCCAGACAGATAATATTCTCAGAAATTCAAATATAAAATAATGATAAAAATTCTCATTAGAAATACCTACACAGGAGACATGAATTAAAAGTTGTTTATATGGATGAGAATTTCTTTCATTGATCATTGATGCTCAATGAAAATTCAAATTTATTTTAAGTGGTTATAAATACTTTATTTATAAAACATATATGCAGACATCTGTTACTATCAAATAATTTTATAGATATGTTTAAAGTAATTATTTTTGTTCATCAAACTTGATTTATATGTGTTCTTAGCTTAAAATCTTACCTTTTTTAAGTATTGAACTACACATTTAAATATCTCCCAATCATTACCTAATCCACTGGAAAAATGTTTGATTTATTTGGCATTTGTGCTGTCATGTACTAAGCTTAGTTCAGCACAAGACTTGAAGTATAGATTACTCAGTGAAAATCAAACTTCTTAATGATGTTCAACTAGCCCAGCTTGTTAACCATTACACCACACAAGATGCTCAAATTTGGCATTTGTATTGATACTGAATATATTGTAATTTAAGAAAATATATTGTGAAACTAAAAAGAACTTGAGAATTAATTTTTTTTTTTTTTCATTTATTGCGGTGCGATAGACAACAACTATGGAAGGCAGTAATTACTGGGGATCCGATTACAAGACTCGGCATTCCTATCAGAGGTTGCGGTTAATCACCTTAAGAAGGCCAGAGGTGAAATTTGGCCGAAATGTAGGGAAGAAGAAACAACACAGAAAAAACTACCAAGATGAAGATAAAAAGTCTGCAATAAATAAAAAAAATTAATTCTCAGATAAAGAAGCCTCATCTCAAAATGATTCCAATTAAAGACAATTAAAAAGAACTTATTGAACAACATTATGAATAAAGTCTTGATATTTTTATTAATAGTTCATGATTTGCATTTCATTAATTTTATTTCTGCTTTTTTTTACAACTCCCAGAATATCACTTTATAATTATTAAGTACAATCGTAAAATGGTTAACAAGCTTTGGTAAAACTCAGTGATATAAGGTGGTTCTACTTTATGGATACATGATACAAAAGCTTATTGAGTCAAACTGCCTCAGTGTGCCATTTTTCCTCACAATGAAAAACTTTAAGTATCGATTGGTATCATAGGATTATTTAATATGATATCAAATGGATGGCCATTGGGAAAAATGGCAAAACTAATTCTTGAAAATGAAAAATAAGTCAAATAATTGGAAATAAGGGTTCTGAAACTACAGAATATGAAAGGGGCTGGCTCAGAACCCCAGGGTATCGCACACTGGGTCTGGTCATCATGATGCTGCAGTGAAGACAATGTTTATATTTACCCAACCTCTCACAGCATGAACATGTCCCCATTGGGTAGAGCAGTAGAATACACTTCCTGCATCTTTGCAGAGAGGTAAGACTCTCCTAACAAGTGTTATGGATATGACACTAAACAATCTGATGGTGAGGCTCCAGTAATGCTGGAGCTTTGAGGAATGTGGAGTACCTCTTTATTGCCTTCACTCCCAGGTCAACTCTGACCCTGAGTGGTAGCACCTGATAGGGTCCTATCTATGAGTCAAATAGAACTAAACTGTGTACTTATACTAAACTGAATTGTTTGAAATAGAGCTGTTTATATATATAAAAATGGATTTGGCATTAAATAGCCAACTATGGTTGATATGCCATAAACCCAAACTAAAGTGACTTAATTCACCATTAAATGACCAAAAAAGAGTTGATACACTTTAAAACAAAACAATCACCCAACCAACAAACCAACAGCTTGGGTAGAATGTGACACAAAGTCACTTTTGAAGTAGTTTTAACAGGTTTGAATTCAAAGTCTTCCTTCTACCAGACAGCTGTACCAAATTTAGAGAGCCTAGTCTGCCCTACTATCAACCTATTGCTGAAGGGAGACTATTTGGAATTCATACTTTTCCCAACAGTATTAGTGCTATGTGAAGTATAAACAGCTTCATATAGTATTTAAACTTGGGTGGCCAACTCCATTTTCTATGATGATTACCATTACACCAATGAGACAATATTGACTGTTGAAATATAAGGTGTCACTGTTGTCTATAGTTAATAGATTGGTTTGGTTTGGTTTTATGGCACATCAACAATTGTAGGTTATTAATGCCAAATCCATTTTTATACATATAAACAGTTCTATTTCAAACAATTCAGTTTAGCATGCAAAAAAGTTCTATTTCAAACAATTCAGTTTAGCATAAGTACACAGTTTCTATGTCAAAAACAGTTCTATTTCAAATAATTCAGTTTAGCTAAATTACACAGTTTACTTCAATTTGACCCATAAATAGGACCCTGTTAGGTGCCACCACTCCGAGCCAGAGTAAACCTTGGAGCAATTGTAGTTTGTAAAGTTTTGTAAAAGATCTTATAAAACTGTTTGCTCTATTGCCATCTGGTTTCTGCATTGATTATGGCACCACTGATACAACCTTTTCTACTTGGTAGTTACAGGAAAAGTGCATAGAACAGGGTATTAATTTGTATAAAGTATTTATTGATCTCATTTAGACCTTTGATACAGTAAACCAGAACTATACTATGAGAAATTTTATAGAAGTTTAGTTGTCTTGAAAAGATCATTGCTCTACTTTAATGCTTTTATGATTGCATGAAGCCTTGGGTTAATGTGGGTGGAAAGCTATCAGGGCCAATATTAATCAATAATGTTATAAAGCAGGGAGATAGACCAGCTACCCTACTCTGTTTGCTATATACTTTGCTACATTTTTCCACATGGCTTTTAAGGAGTGTAGTCATGGCATCTACATTAGTTACCATATTACTGGAAATGTTTCCAACATCAGATGATTAGGATCAAAAACCATTATCTATATGTTTGTTTGTGTATATATATATATATATATATATATATATATATATATATTGAGTTGATTAACCGGCTCAATCCCAGGTTGAGTCATACCAAAGACTTTAAAAATGGTACTTGATACTGCCTTGCTTAACACTCAGCATCAAGGGTAAAGTGGAGCAATCCAGAGAAAGGAGTAGTGCCCTCCCCTATGCCTCGGTGTAGTAGCTACTGAAAAAAGAGGCTTTGGGTCGCCCTCGACTACAGTTGCCCACTTTTTATGAATAATTTCTATCTTTTAAAACCAAGTTGTAACCATGTGTTTCAATCTTCCAATGTTTTAAATTCAACCAGAAATTAGCTGATTGATAAATAAGTGTCTTAATCAGTCTTTTTAATTCAGAAATGAAAGAAAATTCAGAACTGAAAAGTGCATACTCAATCTATAATGTTGTGGAAGTTTAACAATCACAAAAACCCAACAGAAATGCCTAAGAAACTTCCTAGTGTTTATGGTCAAGGTATCAATACTAACAGCCAAATCTGAAACTGGTTTTCAAAGTTTTGTTCTTGTGATATATCATTGAGAGCTGAACTCAGACCTAGACACCCATCAGACCTCAATCAAGATGTTTTAAGAGAATTGGTGGAATGCAGTTCCTCATACTCTTAAGTTCCTCATACTCTTAGTGAGAAGAATAAGGAAGCACATATATCTATAGAGACAAGTCTTCTTTCAAAGCAGAGAAATGATCCATTTATAAAGGGGATGAAAAACAAGCCTTTTACGACAATGGTTCATACAAAAGGCAATAGATTGACAAGGATGAATCTCTACAGTCTATCCGAAAGGTGAAACTTCAAGGAAAGAAGTTACAGTATGTGTATAGTAGGATCAATGACATATTATTCATTTAGAGACTTTAAACTGAAATCAGACATTCAATACAGATTTATACAATTGCAACAAAATGTGTATGAAAATTTTCAAAGAAAATGTCCAACAGTTATCAAAAGGAGAAACATTATTCTTTTCCATGATAATGCAAAGACAGATCCAGCAAGAAACATACAGGAAAAAAATATTGGATTTCAGCTGGTCTCTTCTACCTGATTCACCATACTCACCAGACCTTGCACCAAGTGATTCCCATCTTTTTTGTTCTCAACAAAATGCTCTGAATGACAAAAAATGTTCTTGAGATCAGGTGAAAACGTTTGTGGAAAAAACCAGCTGAATTATACTTGAGAGGAATCAATAAGTTCAGCTGATAAATGGCAACAGGAGATACAAAATAATGGTCAATATACATCTGATTGACATTCATTCATTATTGAATTATTCATGAATAAATCATATTTTACAAGAACAGAAATTATTTATGACTCAACCCAATATATCATCATCATCATCATCAAGCCATGTGGTTCACTCCCTCACCTTCTGTCCCTAACATCCATTGCTCCTGGCAGGTCCTCTAAACTGCATTCAGTGTATACAAAAAGTGTCCATGTGTAAGAGTCCATAAAAAAATATTGTTTGTGAGTTTGTCCTTGCTTCTCCAGTAGTATCTCACATGTCTTGCTCAACTTACATGGAGGGTTTGTGGATGCAAAGTAAATGGCCATAGAGTTGCTATTTCATGGTGTGCTGCTTTCAGGATTTACTCAAAACAGCTCATAGTATTTTTGAATAGTCTCATCTAGCTTTTAACCCATGTATTTTATAAGCATAAACGCAGTGCATCCATACAGTAGAGCTAACACAGCTACAGCTTGCAAGAAATCTTAGTTTTTTTTTATCAAAGTGATCAGATTTCCATATGATCAATAACTTGTCAATAACATTTCATGCTTTTCCAATGCATATGATAACATCACTTTCAGTAGATGAGATATTGCTGCCAAGATACAGGAACTAATCTACAAATTTTAGAGATGTTTTCTTGTTTAAAACATATGAACTCTGTTTTATTTGCATTCACATAGAGGCTGCCTGCTTCAGCCTATGCAACAGAGATCTGGCTTGGCAGATGTATTTGCAAGAAGCGTCAAATAATCTGCATCGTTTCTGCAGGATATCATCTGCCTCTTGTCTATTTTTTTATGTGATATCATTTTTCTTTTATAAGATCTATTGATGTTCCGAGTAGATAATCTAGGTAGGTCATAAATATGTATGGTGCTAATCTGTCACCTTGCCAGACTCCAGTGACATTGTTGTTGCAGAAGTCAGTGTCTCCATTAGGTAAACTAACCAATACTTTCAAGTCTTTTGTAAAATGTAATTATAGTGGGAACAGTTTTTTTGGAGGAAGACCATATGTTAGGAGTATTTGCTCCATCTTTCTGGTGTATGGAATCTAATGTCTTGGAGCAATCTATGAACAATTGTGTTGACACAAGATATTTTTCTTCAATGTTCAGACCAATAGTCAAAATCTGTGAAGTTGTGGATTGATATCTCTGAAAGCCTTTCCGATTTTTTGTAAGGATTTTTTGGACTTCAATGTTTTAACCAATAGTCAAAATCTGTGAAGTTGTGGATTGATATCTCTGAAAGCCTTTCTATTTTTTTGTAAGGATTCTTTGGACTTCAGGTCAAATATGATTGAAAAGAAGGTCATTATAGATCTTGGCAGCTATAACAGCAAGACTTATGCTTCTGTAGTTTTTCACCCAATCTTAACCAAAAGACTAGACATAGTATTAATAAAAAAAAAACAAATTTGCTAACTAGTAGATTTTGCCATTCCAACAGACCATAAAGTAAAAATGAAAGGAAGACAAATACTTGAATTGAGCAAGAGAGCTGAAAAGCTGTAGAACATGTCGTTGATGGTGATATCAATTATAGTTGGTGCCCTTGTAAAAAAGGAAGGAAGCAAAGTAGGCAACCTTAGTCAAGGGTGACCCGAAGGCTCCCTTTTCAATAGATACCACACCGAGGTGTAGGGGAGGGTGCTACTCATTTCCCTAGATTGCTCCACTTTACTCTTGATCAGCACCTTATAATGCTAAGTGTTAAGCAAGGTGGAATCAAGTACCATTTTTTGAGTCATTGGTATGAACCCTGGTCTCTTGGGCCATTGGCAAACACTCTACCCATTAGTTCAATGCCCTTGTAATGGTCCAAAAATACATGAAAAAGAGACTGGGGAAACTGAAGATCAGAGAAGAATGAAGACCATTCAGACCATATCATTGCTAAAATCAGAATACTTAGATGAGTCCGGGAGACCTGAAGGGACATACTGTCACTCAAACTTCAATAAAAAAAAAAACATCAGTTAAAATGCTGTGAAAAACTCATAGGGAGTGAAATAATAATAATAACAATAATCTTAGCAGTTCACCCACCTCAAACAGAAAACCAGACCTAGTATTAATTAATAAAAAAAAAGAACTTTTTTAACTAGTGGATTTTGGACTTGTTCTCATTCAAACTTCCGTAAAAAATGACCAGACAAAACTGGTGTGAAAAACTTCCCATAAGCCAAAAATGAAGGAGCCCCCATAGCGTAGTGGTTAACATGCTTACTCATAGTAAATGAGTTTGAACTCCAGTTATATTCACTTTCGAACTCTAATACTCTTGGGAAAGGCATGAACCCTCTTATTCCCCACCCATGGGTTAAGTAGTACCACTATCATTCTTCTACAAGAATAGCTTTGGCATTAAATAAATCATAAAGGTTGATATGCCAATAAATAAAGAAACCAAATAAAACTAAAAATAAGGTACAAGGACAGTTGGAATATCTCATTTAAAGCAACAAATACCTCAGTTGATGACTGGAAGGTTTAGGCAAGTAATTAGGTGGGGGGCATTTATCTGAGGGCAATTGCATTTGAGAAAAACCAGACTGAAAATGAAAAACAACCAAGAACTAATTTGCAATGTCTGAGGAAAAAAGAATAGAACTGGTATGAAAAGACAGTCACATACTCATGAAAAGAAACCACCAGTGGGTTATCAAATAATTACCAATTGCCACAAAACCTGTCACACCTGTGATAAAGAATAAAAGTTAATGTGAGGGCATTAAAGTCATACCAAAATGCATAGAAATTGGGTTATAATAGTTTGCCAAGAAATTAAATCTCTTTTGGGGTCAAATTTGTATCAGTGTCTTTAAATCTGTCGCTGGTTTAAAAACTACACTTGTTCATGATATGATTATCTATTCCTTTAAATATAGATATCATGCAATGACCATGCTCAAATCTGTGGCGGCCCTTATTATCATATATACACATACATTATATATGAAATATCTAAATTATGTACACTTAAAGTGCATTACTTAAAGTTTTATTTGGATCTTACAATAGATATGAAACTTTAAGAAACAAACCTTAAGAGTACATAGTTTCTATAATTTAGGTTTCAAACCTACTCTACAATAGTAAGCTCAAGAACTTTTTTATGCACTTTTCTTATTGGCATTTTATATTTTTTTTATATACATAAATATATTTATATATCTACCAACCCCACCACATGAGCAAGATATGACACAAGGACTACTTTTTAAGTGGAGTTTAACTGGTTAGAATTCAGCATTTTCCTTCTCCTAAACTGGTAGCCATACCAACCTTAACAAAACAAGTCT
Source organism: Sepioteuthis lessoniana (assembly GCA_963585895.1). Taxonomy (NCBI): domain Eukaryota; kingdom Metazoa; phylum Mollusca; class Cephalopoda; order Myopsida; family Loliginidae; genus Sepioteuthis; species Sepioteuthis lessoniana. Next base: position 26,541 of record CAUZXS010004094.1, read on the forward strand.
GCTTGGCTCGAATCATTCTTTCCCAAGGGTATTAATGCTATGTGCAATATAAACAGCCTCATCAAGGAATTTGAACACATGTTTCAGTGTCAGTTTCCTACAACGGTAAACATTATCCCACAAATAGCTCCATTTTATATATATATATATATATATATATATATATATATATATATATATATATATATATAATGCGTGTATAAAACTTACACACACATGCATGCACAAACCTATTGTCATTCATGAATAAAAAAAACCCATTAGAATTTTTAGATAAAAAGTTAATTATTGTCTAAGTCAAAGACACTGGAATTTTATAATTTCTAGGGGAACATTATAAAATCAAAACAAATATTATCAAGTATGATTTATTACCAAATTTTACAGCCTTAAAACTTTATAACCAAAAATATATGTTTATATAATTTTATTATTACCAATGAAATTAATTTTTTATTAAAAATTGGTTTCAGTTTCTTTGTTTAATGGCATATCAACCTTCATGGGTTATTTAATGCTAAAACTATCCTTCTAAAAGGACAATAGAGGTGCTATTTAACCCATAGCTGGAGGGATAAGAGAGTTCATACCTTTTCCATGGGCATTAGTCAAAAAGTGAATGTAATAGCCTAGCTGGAGTTTGAACCTACTTACTGTGATGTCGTACTCCAACACGTTAGCCACTAAAGCTATGGGGAATCCCCTTTTATAAATTGACAGTGATGTACCTAATAAAAGTCGATACTGTATATGCATATGTGTGTAAACATAACCAAGCAAAAACAGCACATCATAGCATGACTTTTATTAGAGCAATAGACATAAAATTCCAAAACTTAAAGAATAAAGCAATTTGTTACATACCATGATGAAGAAACAAATGACTATAATGAAGGAATGATGAGACCGTAACATTTCTTTACAAAAATATAACTCTCTCTTTATTTCTCCCATAAAGGTCAAAGCTGGCTGTAGACATGTGGGAGAGACAGAGAGATGAAGGATATGGACACAGACTGGCAGAGGACTGCTATATTGACCTTTGTGATTCTATATTCTGGGCTTTACGTCTTTACTTCCTTGATGGACACTCACTGACTGTGACTCTCATGACTCCTTGTCTGACCGTGACTCTGTGACTGACACCAGTACCTGTATATACATAATTTCATAACACCTATGCATTCTTCCGATTGTCAACCAACATGAACTGCTTACACTCTCACAGAGATAACTATGAAATTTTAATTAGAATACTTCCAAAATAGAAGCATCAATACCATTATGGACCACTGATTCAATGCAAATTCAATGAGCTCAACAGTTGTCTGGTGATATTTAAAACTCATGAATTATTTTAAAGTCCATAGGTTGTCTAGTGAAAGATAAAAATAGTCATGTTCATCTAAAGAAAATTATCAAAATGTTTCTAACAATAATAAATATTATATAAGTAGAGTTGGCGACCTTAGTCGAGGGTGATCAGAAGGCTCCCTTTTCAATAACTACTACACCGAGGTGTAGGGGAGGGTGCTACTCCTTTCCCTAGATTGCTCCACTTTACCCATGATACGTACCTTAATATTATATAATCAAATACATATGCTCAAAAACCTAAAACTAACGTATATCAAATAGAGAATACAACATTTTTTACTATATATATAAAACAATTAACTTTTTAATTATTTGAAGTAAGTATTGATGAAAAACTGGATGGCTGTAAATGCATATGACTGTATTTATGAACAATTAAAACAGATTTAAAAGGAAAAGAAAATAACCAAGTATTCCATGGTGTGTAATGTTCTGACATTACAAATAACAGGCTGAGCAATCAATTGGCCAGTTGGTTGGGGCTGCAGAATACACCAACTGCACCTCTGCAGAGGGGTAAGACCCCCTCCCCAACAAGTGTCCAGGATATGACAATAAAGAATCTGATGGTGAGGTTCCAGTGATGCTGGAATTTTGGGGAATGTGGAGTACTCCTTAATCGTTGCCATTGCTCCCAGATCCACTCTAGCCCAGAATGGTAGCACCTGATAGGGTCCTATCTATGGGTTAAATAGAACTAAACCATGTACAAATGCTAAACTGAATTACTTGAAATAGAACTATTTTGATATTTAAACTGCATATTTATGCTAAACTGAATTGTTTGAAATAGAACTGATTATTTGTATAAAATTGGATTTAGCATTAAATAATAGAAAGAAAAGAATAGAATAGAAACAAAAACAAAACAAAAAACACTTGTCCTTGTACAGTGTTCGGCAGAAATACCTCCCACATTTTAAACAGTCACCTGTATAGAGCTAATAAACTTTAGCACATAGCGATGGTAGCTCCATCTAGCTAATGTTGTATCATTTTTTTTTTCAAATACAATCAGAAGAGAGGATCCCTTACTCCAGAAAAGAGAAGACTCTTACACAAGAAATTGGTGGTGAAAATAAATGAAGGCAGCTGTAAAATGGATCAAACATAATCTGGTGCTAACAACAAAATGTATGGATTTAGTAGTTTAAAAATTTCTTGGAGTACATCTTACAGTCTGGAAAATGGAAGACTGATATAGATTTTATTTTCTAGTCTAGAGTAGAGCATTGCACTGAAGATCAAAAAAATCTTAAAGTCTAGCAAAGATACCAATTTTACATGATTATCTATCTTTTTTGAAGCAGGAAAACATTTTTAATGTGAGACTAATTAAATGGTCAGTCTCACCAATGCAAATTTAATTTCAATCTATAATAATTAGATTTTTATTCTTTTCAATATCTTGGAGTTTATTTTCTAATTTATTATTGGGGGTTTGTAACAATGGAGGGTGCGCAAAATCATTTAGCATTTAATTAAGAATGAAAAAATTCAGGTTAACTAGATTTGTAGTTTTTGTGATAGAAAAGAAAAAAAAACTAGGCAAGAAAGTTTGGAAAACACACACACACACACACACACACACACATGCATGCAAACACACACACACATAAATCACACGAGGAAGATAAAGAAATGGCAGAAAATAGTGAAAGCCATTTTTAATTGGTATGAGACTATTTGGTGCAACTGTTTGAATTCAAAGAGATAAAAGTGTGAAAAAAAATCACTAAATTCAGTTCAGCTACAAATGATTTTTATCTCTTGCAAAATTCAAATCCCAGAAAAAGCTCGAGACTTAAAGAAGCTTGTAGCCAACAGATAACCTTTCCTAAAAAGCAACAAAAAAGGAAAAAAAAAAACAATAACAAAACAAACAAAAAAATTGAAACAGCAATGATGCTGATGATGATTATGATATGAAGTATTCTAATAGAGAAAACAACTGTTTAGTGTTGGCTTTAATAAAAGCCAGTTTGAAAATAAAAGCAAAAAAATTAAAAAGAGCAAAGAAATAGAAGTTTGGAAAAGAAAGCAAGATTGGAATCCTTTGTATGTTGTACTGTATTTAAGTCAGGTTAAACTAACTTCAAAGGAAATTTCTCCAGGGATTAGGATTGGTAGCACGTGCCAAAGACACATGAACAGAAAACTACCAAAGTAACTCTTGAATGAATGTTTTGCTGAGTAACAAAGGCTTAATTAATCTAAGAGGGATTGAATAATAATCAACAGCTAGTTGAGATGAAAACACTACTGTATCTCACAACAAAAAAAAAAATATTTCCACAATGAACATATTTACTAAAATAAAGAAAATACTTTAAAAAATTGGCTCTTTTTTTTTCCAAGTTAACAAAACTATGTATCATTCATATAATAACCTTATTCTGTCAGTAATACTTCATTTATTCTTAACTAGAGAAAATCCTTCCTTTCTGAAAGAGAGAAAACTTTTACTCCAGAAAAGAAATATTTTGCTCCAAAAGAGAGAGGAGACTGTTGCTCCAGAAGACATAGGACTCTTTCTTCAGAACAGAAGAGAGTCTTCCTCATAAAAATAAGATACTCTTATGGCAGAGGACATTGGCCAAGTGGGTAGAGTGTTCACCAATGGTTCAGGAGACCTGGGTTCAATCCCAGGTCACGTCATACTGAAGACTTTAAAAATGGTACTTGATATCTCCTTGCTTAACACTCAGCAATTTAGGGTACGTATCAAGGGTAAAGTGGAGCAATCCAGAGAAAGAAGTAGCGCCCTCCTCTATACCCTGGTGTAGAAGCTATTGAAAAAGGAGCCTTCTGGTCGCCCTCGACTACAGTTGCCAACTTTACTTACTTAATTATGGCAGAGGAGGAGGGTGACTTACTCTAGAAAAGAGAAGACTCTTGCTTCAAAATCAAAGGAGAAACTTACTCCAGAAAATAGAGATGCTCTGGAATTGATCTAATAGTAATCTACTAAGCTTTTTGCTTAGATGTGGCACAAGGCCATATGAATGGGATACCCATTGAGACTTGAACTCACTTGTGAAGGTTTGTTAGTCTAGCTTCCTAACCATTACACCACCCATGGTGTCTTGGAACTGGCTAAATATCTTCCCAACCAACAAAGCATCAAAATACATCTATCCCATTTTTTCATATGCAAGTTACATATAAAAACTGTCCAATATCACTACAAACAGATTCTAACATTTTATATTTTCAGGAGTCCATGATGAGGAAGGAGCCTATCAACAGATTAAGTGTGTGTGTGGGGGGGGGGAGGGTGCTCAGATTTCTAACAGTTTAAAAGATTCTTTGTTCTTTATCACCAAAACTTTCTATGTCAGTCATTGAACAAGAAGTTTAGTCAATGGTATTGTGAAAACATACAACAAAAAAATGCAGAAAATTCTAATATTTTGTAGCAGATCAGACCATTTTTATTTGTCATAATCATCCCTTCAAAATTACTTTTCATCTGACATGGTGAAGGTCAATCATCAGGTTAGGTTTATTTTACTTTATTTGTTTAATAATGTATCAACTCCTTATGGGTTATTTAATGCCAAATTTTGATTCATTTCTAAATGTTGGATTACAATCATAACTATTTATATTTGGCTCTGCTTAATGGCATATCAACTTCTGATGGGTTATTTAATGCCAAAATTCAATTCATTTCTAATGTTTGATTACAATCATAACTATTTATATTTGGCTCTGCTTAATGGCGTACCAACTCCTTATGGGTTATTTAATGCCAAATTTTGATTCATTTCTTTGGTTTAGTAGGTTTTATTTATTTAACAGCATTTCAACTCCTTATGGGTTATTAAATGCAACAATTTGATTCATCTCTCAATGTTTCTTTATAATTTTGAATGGCAGTTTGTCTATAATCATTTGTTTGAACACAGCTTGTCATCATAAGATATCAAATATTATCATCAAATTTTAATAATTTATAAACAATTATATTGTTTATATTAACCATTCCTATTTAATAATAATTATTTGTTTGCAAACAGATGGTTTTAAGTAACTAATCACCCTTAGTAATTAATTTTAATTTCAATTAACTTGATATGAATAATTTAGATGTTATATAGTATCAAGTTTTCTTTCTGATAATTTTCAAACAGATCCAACTGAGCCCCAAATAGAAGTCTAACAGGTACCACCACTATAGGTCGGAGTGGACCCAGAAATATTGGCAATGAAGAGGCACTCCACACTCCCTAGAGCTGGAGCCTCACCAACAGATATGAGTTTACTGTCATAACCAGAGCAACAATCATAAAGTAGAAGTTGAAATCTAGGATCAGTGAAGCTCTTCCAGTAAAACCAGGGCAGGTAGAGAAAATTTCCCTCAATTCTATTTTTGTAACACGTTTCATGGGAAATTTAGGATGCTCTGTTTATATGCTGATAAATACATTAATCAGAAAATAATAAAAAAATATCTTTGCTATCAGAACTTAAAAATAACTTCTGAATTATAAATATCACCAGACAATATATAAACCCATTGGGTTTCTATCCTAACAGCAATCCATGATGATATTGATGTTTCTATTTTGGAAGGAATAAATGATTTTAATAAGCATTTCATTGTTATCTTTTTTTTATATTCAGAACTTGGATGATTAAAAAATGACATTCATTATGATTGCTGACTTTCCAACCAAAGTAACATTTAGTTACAAATTGGACTGTAAATTATTTTATTCTCTAAGCACATTTTAAATATATTACTATAATAAAAATATCTCTATGATGTGCTGGATAATGACTACCTATAAATAAAGATAATGAGAATTTTGGTAATATATAAAAAATTCAAACAGTTAATGAAACAATACCAAGAATCATACAACTATAATTTTTGGTTGACGTAGACTAATATTCATATCTTACTTATGTAGAAATACAATAATCATCTTCCTTAGAGAATTAGTAAATCTGCCAAGGTGTCAGATGCCATGATATAAGGTGTCACATGACACTCTCATAAACACATTCTTGACATCTTTTTGTCTGTTCTTTGAACTATAGAGATGTTGTCTCTGACCTTACCAGGAAGAAGTAAAGCCACATGTCTATATTATCTACACTCATCAAGTAAGGCGTTTTTTTTATTTTGTACCCCTTCTACATACTGCTTGTTCATAGAACAAAATAGCATATAGTTTTGGCAATTGGAAAACATTTGTATATTCTTTCATTTAATAACACTGGTATGTATATTGTATGCTTACAAATGAGTTTATATAGCCTTTCCCTCCACTGTGTTTACTGTTAGTATATCATGAATATACTAAGGCTAATATTATTCCTTGGCCAGTGGAGACAAAACTAAGATATCTTTCCAACCATCAAGCATAACAATACTTAGAAGAAACTTGTATCTTTCTTAAAAGTAAACATTCAAATTAAATATTATCTAAATGATTTAACTGTCCTGCCCATGAGGCTCGGATTTCATTGATTGTAACCCTTCAGAGGAGTAAGACCTTCCAAAAAAGGGTGTCCTGAGTATGACACTAAATTGCATCTGATAGTGAAGCTTCAGTTTGAGCTGGGGAGTGTGAAATACCACATCAATACCATTACTAGCAGGTTCACTCTGACCCAAAGTGGTAGTACCTATTAAGGTCCCATCTATGGACGAAGTAGGTCTATTTAAAAATTATTTATATTCGATAGGAATACCTGATGCCATATAAATGTAAATTATTTGTATTAAAAATAGTTACTTGTTATGGTTTGGTTTCTTTGTTTAATAGCATATCAACCTTTGTGGATTATTTAATGCCAAGCCATTCTCCTAGAACAGTAGTGATACTATTTATATATTTACCAACCCCTCCACTCGAGCAGAATATGACACAAGGTCAATTTTTAAGCGGAGTTTAACAGGTTTCAATTCAGAGGTTTCCTTCTCTTAGACTAGTTGCCTTACCAAGGCTGAAGAACCTAGTCTGTCCTACTATTTACCCATAACTGGAGGGAGAGTGATTGAATTCATACCTTTCCCAAGGGTATTAGTGCTATGTGAAATGCACTCAGTCTCATCCAGGATTTGAACTCATGTCGCCATGTCCGTTTCCTACGACGATAACCATTACACCACAGGCACCTCAGTAGTGATACCATTTAACCCATAGCTGGGAGGATAATGTAGAAGTCACTGCTCTAACATACAAGAATAACAACACTTACTGGCTCAGTGGCCCCAGCTAGCATCCAAGCTGGCAGACAAAAAATTAGATGGGCAGTAACTCAATACTGAACCCCTAACACCAGAGACATGACTGAAGCAAGCTGGTGTATATATATACACTAATATACCCACTCACTGGGACAGCAACCAATCACTGTTCAAAGAATGGGCTTAGCTACCTTCAAATAGTGGAACATCCCAATGTCCATATAATCTCACTTCAACTCGTAATTCCTTATTATGCATGTGAGCACTGACTCATTGCTACTGAGCCTTACGATAGAATTCCGATAGATAAAGGGGTTCATACCTTTCCCAAGGGCGTCTGTCTGAAATAACTGAAGTTCAAACTCGCTTACTATGATTCTGCAGTCCAGTGCTTTAACTCTTACACCACAAGGGCACCTGCCAATAGTTACTTGAAGCAACTATTGTTTACTAAGGATTATTATAAATAAATTGAAACCATAGCACTCTGTGCAAACAAATGACTTATTAGTAGAAATAATTGATTGAAACCATATAATTATTTGGATGGAATAGTTACAACCATATAACTGAGTGCAAATTATTTGTATTAGATAGGAATACTTGATATCACATAAGTATGTGCAAAAAAAGAATGCTCTTAAGAAACAACTACACAAAAAATATAAATATGAATCTACCATGAACATGATTCCTAAACCTCAAAGCATTAAATCAGTCAATGATAAATGATTTAGCATTGGAAAAGCAATATCCAACAATGTTGTTAAATATTTCAGTTTTTTTTTTCCAGATGTAAAAAAGTTACATCCAACCAACAGCCTAAATATGAAGAGGAATCAGAGTGCTGCATAAAATCATAAACTTTTTTTTTTATACCCTATGGAAAAACTCAATTAAATAACTGGTTTTTGAAATATACTTTTATTTATATTTGCATGATAATTGAACTGAATAATAAGAGAGAACTTTGTTTTCTTAAAAATAACTAATGGATTTATATTTCTCTTTAAAAACAATTTGTATAAAACAAACTCTTAATTTGTAGCCATTGGCAATACTAACAGCAACAAAATTAGTTCATGTAATCTTCAGTTATTAACAGTCAACAAATCAACTATATCTGTTTGTTGTTGTCATATATATATGTATATATATATAAAGAAAAAAACTAAGAAATATATATATATATTTGAATAACTCCATTTGCTTTTAAAATGTCATTTTTTGGATAGCCAAAGAAAGAATTGCAGTCATTTCAATTCCATTATTCTAAATTACCTGGAAGAAAATTTAAGTTCAATAAAGAGGTCAAACTAGAATAATCGATTTTGTTTTATTATGACAAATCTTACTCATAGTTATATGCAGTTAATGAATGTTAAAAATCCACCTTATGTCACATCCTTCCCATAGTGGAGAGGTTGGATAAATAAATACACAATTGATATTACTAATCAAATTCCAAAGTTTTTGAAATATTAATACTTGAAGGTCTGTCTGCTGATTTTTGTAATCCATAATTAATTCTAAAGTTCACAGCTTGTCTCGTAATAAATAAAAATAGTCATATTTATCTGAAGAGAATCATTGAAATGTTTCAAATCAGTTCTGATCATAGTTGTTCTATAGAGTCAATGAACAATCTCTGTTTAAAAATCGATCTTGTGTCACATCCTGCCAATGGCAAAGGGGTTAGGTATATATATATATATTATATATATAGTACCTGTGTATATATATATATATATATATATATATATATATATATATATATGTACTTAAGATATCAATACTTAAGAAGCCATCTTCATATTGAGTGGCAAGCCTCTGAAATCAATAAACCAGTTCTCATACCTCAGCAGCAATATCTCATCGACTGAAAGCGATGTCCACATGCTCATAGCAAAGGTGTGGACAGGTTATCCATCATATGGAAATGTGATCTCTCAGATAAAATATAGTAGCATTTCTTCTAAGCAATGGTTATCTCAGTACTACTGTATGGATGCATCACCTTGATGCTAACAAAACACAAAGTGAAAAGACTAGATAGGAACTACACAAAAATGCTACATGCTGTTTTGATTAAATCCTGGAAGCAATATCCCACAAAACTGCAACTGTCTGGCCACTTACTTCCCATCTCACAAACCATGCAACTAAGATGAACAAGATATGCTGAACACTGCTGGAGAAATAAAAACAAGCTCATAAGTAATATTCTTTGATAGACTCCTACACTTGGACGTGCAAGTATTGGTTGACCAGCAAAGACATCAGCTGTGAGTGGAAATTGAATGAAATCTAGAGGATTTGCCTGGAGCAATGGACGATAAAGATAGATGGTGAGAAAGTGTCAGGGAACTCCATGCTATTAACATGACTGGTTGATGGTCAAGAATACCAAAGCTAACAGGCATCACAAAGCACGAATGGTCAACTGTGTTATTTTCTTATTCAACAAAATGAACATGAAGTCAACAAACACAAAAGACAAAAAAAAATCAAACTTATAATATCAACACTTTTGGAAAATATAATTGAAAAACTCTGAAGAACAATCCAAATTTTGACCTGAGTACAGTATGTGCATTCTAAGAGGCAGTAGATATTTTGATAAAATTCTCAAAGCCTTTAGCCATCTTGAGATGTAGTAACACCAGCACACCATCTGTGTTTATATGTGAGATGCAGTTTAGTGCCATATGCAGGACATTGACAGCTAGACAGATAGAAATGCACAAACTGAGATACACCTCTGGGGAGAAAAATTACAACACAGTGAACAGCTATTTAAATTTTCACCTTGGGAAAGTATGTACATGGGAGAGGATAGAGATATTCTGATAATATTTTTAAAATCTTTGGTCCTTTTTTGACACAGTAACATTCATAGCAATTTATATGCTTGATTTGGTTTGTTTTGGTTTTATGGTATATCAACCCTTGTAGGTTATTTAATGCCAAATCCTATTTATACATATATATTAAATACATATGATTTGTAAACACATTTTGTATATAACATTTTAAAATGAGCCTGAGCTCGTTTTTTGGCACATAATTAAATGGTTTCAAGCATTTCTATCAAACATGAATAATTTTATTGACTATTAATCATTTTTTACACATAATTAATTGGATATACATTTGATTTGTAAGTAAATAGTTTTATTTTTCAGTAAGTTAGAACTAATTTGTTTACACACAGTTTAAATGTCAAACAGTTCGATTTGACACATAGATAGGACCTTCAGGGGTGTTACTACTCTGGGTCAGAGTGGACCTGGGAGCAATGGCAATAATTTAAATGTGTATGAAAGTGTAGAGGCTTTTGTTTACATCCAAGGAGGATATACAGTGTAGTAATATAAGATCTGAGTACTATACATATAGTGCTGATTTTGGAAAACTTAAACATACGCACACAAATATATATCATCATCAGGTTGCACTGCTTGTGTGGATTTCCCTGAATCACTCTCGTGATTTGTTCCTATCATTCATTGCTTATGGCTGGTCTTCTAGACAACATCCTGTGTCCATACAGAGCAGTTGTCTGAAAGTTCTAATTGGTTGGTCAACACTTGCACGTCTGTGTGCAGGGGTCCATAGGAGAAATCAATTATGAGTTTGTCCTTGCTTCTCCAATAGTGTCCTGCATGCCTTGTTTATCTTATTTGAATGGTTTTAGAGATAAGAGGTAAGTGGCCATACAGCTACTGTTTCATGGGATTTTGCTTCCAGGATTTATTCTATATAGCTCATAGCCTTCTTATGCAGTTCCCATATAGCTTTTTCTCTATACGTTTTGTCAGCATCCATGTGGTGCATCCATACAGTAAAAATAACACAACTGCTGGCTGGAAGAAATTCCATTTTATTTTATCAGATAGGTCAGACTTCTATTAGATCAGTAACCTATCAATAGCAGTCACTTTCAGTAGATGAGACAATGCTACTGAGGTACATGAACTTGCTCACTAATTTCAGAGAACTATCGTTTAATGTGGAGATGTCTCTTTCTTGATTAAAACACATGTACTCTATTTTGTCTGCATTCACATGGAGGCCAATGCCACTTGCTGCCTGCTCCAGACAATTCAGCAGGGATTCGGCTCGGTTAGGTGTATTTGCAAGAAGTGAGATATAATCTGCATAATCTGTAATAGTTTGTGCAGGGTATCATCTACTTCTTGCCTTTTTTAGTGTAAAACCATTTTCTTTCATTAGATCTATGAATGTTCAAGCTATGTAATCTAGGCAGATTATGAACAGATATAGGGCTAATGTATCCCCTTACAGATCACCAGCAATGTCAAAGGAGTCTGTATCTCCATCCGGTGAGCAAACTTTTATTTTCATGTTTTTATAGAACATCATTATGGCTGTGACAGTTTCTTTAGGGAGACCATAGGCTTGAAGTATTTGCTCCATTTTCCCTCTGTGTATGAAATCAAATACCTTGGAGAAATCTATGAACTAGTGTGTTGCCTCAAGTTTTTTGCATGAACTCCTATGATTTGGCAGATTGTCAGAATCTGTGATGCGGATTGCTTTCTCCAAAATCCATTTTGATTCTTGCTAAGAATTCTTTCAATTTCTGGTTCGATGTGGTTGAATAGCAGAGTTTGATAAACCTTAGTTGCTACTGAAGTAAGGGTTATTCTTTGGTAGGTCTTGCCAAATCTGAGATCACCTTTCTCAAGCAAAGGGAGGATGCAGCCTTTTGTCCATCACTCTATTGTCTTCTTGTTATATATGGTATTGCAGTATTGAAGCAGTAAGTCATCAAATTTCCTTTAAGTGTCACTATATGTAATGTACTTTTGCAAGTAATTTTTGTTTGGGTTAGAGTCTGAGTTTTGTAGCTGATTTTTTGAACACTGGAACCAAAGCTTCAACTTCAGCAGTATGCACCCCTTGTTTACCTGCAAGACGGGCAATGCAGTTTAGACAATTGGTTTGAGTTAGAGATATTGTAATCTTTTGATGGCTCTATTTTTATCTCATTAATTGACACCACCCTTAGAGATGAGTTGCAGTAGTTTCCTTACTGAACTATTTGATCCTCGCTATTAACCTGTGGGGTTCTTTTGCCCAGTATCAGGTAAAGCATGCTGTTGACCAGACATTGGGTTTATCTGCTTTACTTCACATCTGCCATGCTGCTTTCTATGGCCTCGGATGTTTATCTTGTGGGTGAAAAATAACCCCCCTTTATATTCCTTAAGTTTTAACTTGATTGAAGTTTAACTGTTCATTTTTCTTTTCAAATGTTTTTCTGTCTGGGATATTTTCCTGTAAAATAACCCCCACATTGTAATAGCTTTTATGAAACAACCAATCCTAAATACTCAGAAAGGTTAAAATTTATATATAATAATCAATAATAATAACAACGATAATGATAGCAGCAAAAAAAGAAATAACAAGTACGACAGCAATAATTGATAAAATACTAATATTTAAAAAGATTAAAAAAAAGGAAAGAAAAAAGAAAAATATTATTAGAAAAAAAAGCAGTTCATGTGGCTACTCACAAAAATTTTAGCAATACAAGATCAAAGTGTAGATACCATTTTGAAGATCAGATTAATTGATTTCACTTACACAAATGTAAAGATATTTTTTTGTTTTTTTTTCTTCCTCTTCTTTCTTTCATTTCTTTCTTTTTCCCCAACCTCAGAATCAAAATGCCAACCTAATGTCGTTCATTGTCTTACAAATGTAGTTCCTTAACTTTATTTGATAGTTGGTCGTGCGTGTGAGATTTTCTATAATCCAGCTATATTACTTGTGCATTTAATTTTGAAAAAACTGAAATATGTATTCAGGTTTTGCAATTTTATTTTCTGTTTTTATTGTTGATTATTGATTTTATCATTTTAGAATAACAAATAAGTCAATGTAATGCAATTCTACTCACAATAATCAATATTTTATTTGAATCCTTAATAACTTTTACTTCTTATTCTGACTAGAAATCCATAATGTACTTCTAAAACATCTAATAAACTTCATACGAAAAGAAAAAATATGTGATGAAGTCAGTTGATTAATTTTAAAATCTTTTAATGCATATCTACAGAAAATTGTGTCAAATTTCTTTTAATCTTCATACTTTTTAAAAATTCAAATAAGAAATCCAAATGTAAAAGTAAAATGTCTATTATATAGATATTTACCCAACCCCTCCACATGAGCAGGATGTAACATAAGTTCAGTTTTTAAGTGGAGTTTAACGGGTTTGAATTCAGAGTTTTCCTTCTTCTCGACTGGTTGCCATACATAGGTTAAATAGTCTAGTCTGCCCAACTATTTATTTATAGCTTGAGGTGTGGTATACAGAAAATGAAACAGACAACAAAACCTAATGCATAAAAATGTAATCCATTTCTCTTCTTGTTTTTCTTAATTATGAAATTGTACGAAATAGTTGCATAGAGAGTTGGGAACTGTAAGATATATACACAGAGGGAGATATGGAATATTCAGTAAACTGCTTCTTCTTTGTTCTGCTTTCACAAGATTGGTACAGAGCCAGCTCAAAACAATTAGTCATCCCCACTTGTTCTTCATTCTTCTTTTGGGAGTCTGGTACAGGTCACCTCAAAACATCTAATCATCTCAGCTTCTATATATTTTTCAACAACAGAGCCTTTGCAAAGCACTTTTTCTTCTGCAATCATAACCACTTTCAACTTCAGTGAGCCTGTTTCTTCCTATTTTTCTACATTATCTCGAGGCAATGAATCCTCTCAGCTTCTATATGTTTTTCAACTATGAAGCCTTCGCAAGGCTCCCCTTCTTTCCTCTAGGATCATACCTGCTTTTGACTTTAGTTAACCTTTTTCTACCCATTTCTCTACCTCTCATCCTTGGGCCGTCTGGCACAGGGTCAGTGCCCAGAGCAGCATGATGTCTAATAACTCTGCTGCCGGCCTTTCATTCTCTCTCCCGGTGTCGAAAATCTTCAGTTATTATATAATTTTCCGGACACCCACACAATCCTTATTATCTCTCTTCCACAGTGTTTGTTTACCTGAAGACAGAGGAGTACATACTGTTTTAATATCCATATAACTTACATGACCCGTCAAAAATCAAATATCCAACAGAGAGAGAATAGTTGGATTCATACCTTTCCTAAGGATAATAGCATTTTGTGAAATATAAACAGCTTTGTCCAGGATTTGAACATGTGTCTCCATGTCCATTTCCTTCAACAATAAGCATTACATTGTATCAAAAATTTGAGGCACTGTAATGTGGTCAGCAGTAGCTACTATGCCACTGATGGCTATTTGTTGGCCAGGAAGGGAAACATACAAAAACACAACTCTACTTTTAAGGTTAGGATTTTTCATTGTTTTATTCTCTTTTTGTTGAGTTGCTGAAACTGTTGAAGCAGTAAGAAATATATAACTGACACTGTTTATAGGAAGCTTCTCTGTTCTTCAAGGAACAGTCTCTTCTTGTATCTTTGTTTCCATTCCTAGCAAACATCTGTCTCCTCATACCACAGCTACAAAGAGAATGAATCAGGTAGTGAGTAGAGTGTTTGGCAATGATCCGGGAGACCGAGGTTCAATCCCAGGTCAGGTCATACCAAAGACTTTAAAAATGGTACTTGATACCTCTTTGCTTAACACTCAGCATTATAAGGTACGTATCAAGGGTAAAGTGGAGCAATCTAGGGAAAGGAGTAGTGCCCTCCCCTACACCTCGGTGTAGTAGCTATTGAAAAGGGAGCCTTCAGATCGCCCTCGACTACGGTCGCCATCTTTACTTTACTTTCTTATATATATACTAAGGTTCACAGAATACCCCATCCCTACTTTCACTTCATGTGGGTGACACTTTAAATACTGATCTTGCAAGTCTGGTCAGGATGTGCTAGATCAAGCTTGTCATGTTATAATAAGCATAGTGGAAGAGAGATTGAACTTTCTCAATTCATGCCTATGAAATCATTTGCTTATAATGCAACAGCACCCAGTGAGGTTAAAACTCTGTATGGTATTAATAATGTATTAGATAGACTTTCTAATTTCAACTCCACAAAGCCTAACTCTACATTGATATCTAATAAACTTAGCTTAAAATTTGACACAAGGTCACAAGTTTACAGCACCTAGAGAATTTAAAACATTTTTATTGTACTATCAGCTTGTTAACCATTACTCTATGACGAGGTGCCTCATCTAAGTCAGTGTAGACACTTAAAGAATTCCTGTTTCATGAATAATTGTTTGTTATCAAGGAACTTTTTATCTTGATTAATTATTATGAACAACTTAGCAACGTAGGTTTTATTTATTGATTTAAACCGATTTAAAATGAACTTAAAAGCATTCATTGGCTGTTGTATCAATTACAGTGTATAACCTAATTCTTAAAATATGTTTTGAATTATTGCATAAACTATAAATTTTCCATTTATTTTAAAGATTACTTTAATCCCTTTGTATAATACATGCTGTAACATTTCACTTTCATTTATGATACACAGTTTGACATTATAAGCTAGAAGTATCAATAAAAAGCCACTTAAATATCATATTGATCCAAAATTAAAACAAATACAGATTGAAAGTAGAAAACTCAGAACACTATCATTTATAAATCAATTCATTTCTTCTCTGTCTTGACTGCATCTTATACAGAGGGGTAATACCCACCACCACCAGAAAAAAAAAATGGATGTCCGGGGGCATGACACTAAATGGTGAGACTTCAGTTCTAGAGACACATAGACAATTATTCTAATTATTGGTTTATTAACGAGTGTAGTCTTAAGTAGTAGATGAGAGGGAAAGTAAGTGATGATTGACTGATTGGTTTTAATGGCATGTCAAACTGTCTTAGGTTATTTCAAGCCTAGAGGTTAAGGAATCATGTTAATATTTACATTGCAGCCCTGTCAGCTGGAACAGTAGAATATACCATCTGCACCTTTGTTTAGAGTTAAGACCTCCACCCCTACCGAACAAGGCTACCCATCGAGTGGCGACTTGTAATGCTTGAAGACAGGATCTTAATGGCTAAGTAGTCTGAGTGGTCAAGTGACTTGCAACACACCACTCTGACTTTTACTGGGCTAGATAGGCAGTCATAGAGGCTCAATCCATTCAGTTGGCTGGTCATGTTAAGCTCTAGCACCTATATAATTGTCTTGATCATATTCTTCAAATTGATCCAGTGGCAAGCAAGTCATCATCATCAAGCTGCACTGATAGCAAGAAGTTCCCTGACTCTCTCACCATCCATCCCTATCATCTAAGCCTTCTTATTGGTCTTCTAGGTTGCATTCTATATCAGTACTGAGCTGATATATCTAAGACTTTGTCGGTTGGCACATCCATGTGCAGGAGTTCATAAGAGAACATCACTTAAAATATTTTGTCCTTGCTTTTCCAGCAGTGCCCTGCATGTCTTGTTCATCTTATTTGAATGGTTTTTGAGATGGGTGGCTGGTGGCCATACAGCTGTTATTTTGTGGGCTGTTACTTCTAGGACTTGTTCAAGACAGCACACAGCAATCTTGTGTAGTTCCCATCTAGCTTTTTCTCTTTGCATTTTATTAAAATCTGGGTGGTGCATCCATATAGTAGTTTGGACACTGCTACAGCTTGGAAGAAACCCTATTAAGACAGTAGCTGAGGGTCAATCACACTATAATAGCAGTACTTGAAACAATTTAACTGTGCATAAATAAACAAGCTCTAATGTGTTTAAAATAAAGTTACCCCCCACAAACTATTTACTTAAAAATCATATATATAATAAACATCTGTATAAATAGGATTTGGCATTAAGTAACAATCAAAGGTTGATATACCATTAAATTAAATAACCAAGCCAATTATTTGTTGAATTGAGCAAGTTGGTGTGCTGTTGTGCTGAGCAATAACAACTGACTAGCTAATTACAACATGGCGCTGCAAACAGGATCCAACCTAACTGAATGGTAGAGCACCTTTATTGAGGTGGGCATATCTGTTGCCTCTGCAAAGACTAATGCACAGACATTTTTGAGCAAGGAGATTACAAGAGACAGCTTGCATATGCTGGACTATGCAATGCTTAAGGAACTGGACATCAGGACTATGGGTAACATACTCGCCATACTAAAGCTTACTAAAGAAACCCCGGTATCACTCCCATCAATAGCTAATCATGCAAAAACACCAACAGCGATGGTGTTATTGCTTCGACTATATCAGGGGTAACATTTGTGTAGTTGTTTTTAAGAGTTTATTTTTTGGCACATGGTCCTAAGTAAGAGATTTCTTTTTCCTCGGTGTAACATTAAACTGCTCCTCTTTTAGAGCTCTGTGGAATGTAGAGTCACCTCTTTATTGCCACTATTCTTAGAACTACTCTGACTTGTAGCAGTAGTATCTTCTAGGATCTTATCTATGTATGGGTTAAATTAGAACATTTTCAGATGATTAGAATGATTTTGGCTTGGTTTGATTTTATGGCATATCAACTATTGTTGGTTATTTAATGCCAAATCTTGTTTTTACATATGTATCAAATGTATGATTTGGAAACACATTTTATAGATACACACAGTTAAATGAATCAACAGTTCTATTTCTAACAATTCAATTTAGCATAAGTCAACAAAGTTAAATGATTTCAAGTATTGCTATGTATCACTAATAATTCATTTAAACATCAGTCATTTGTTTACACACAGTTTAAGGATCATAAAATTCTATTTCAAACAATTCAATTTAAAAGTAATTTGTTTGCACTCAGTTTAAATGTCAAATAATTCTATTTGATCCATAGAGAGGACCCTATCAGATGCTACCACTCCGGGCCAAAGTGGACCAGGAAGCGATGGCAGTGAAAGGGTACTCTGCATTCCTCAAAGCTCCAGTATTATTGGAGCCTCACAATCAGATTTTTTAATGTCATATCCAGGATACTCATTGGAAGTAGGGCGTCTTACCCTTCTGCAGAGATGCAGTCTGTGTATTCTACAGACCCAGCCAACTGGGTTGAGAATGATTTTGAACTGCATAGGAGGCAGTTGTAGTATAAGATTTATCATCACTGGAAATGCACTTCGCAACCAGAGTTCAACTACTGGACAAAGCTATTTGTATTTTACATTGCACAAATACCCTTTGAAAAGCTGAGTAGGGTAGACTGAGCTCTTTAACTTTAGTATGATAACTGGTTTGGGAGGAGAAAAACTCTGAATTCAAACAAAAGTCCAATTAAAAAATTGGCCTTGTGTTACATCTTGCTCATGGTGGAGAGGTTGAGTAAATACCTACATTAGTACACTGACTCTTAAAACATTAATAACTTAAACTAGTATGAAGTTTCCACTTGTTTAAAATGATTGTGTACAACATTTAATTGCTTAAAATTTTTAAAAAATAATAATAGAATAACTTAAATCCGTAAAATTAAATACAAATTATAGGTAAGGGAGAGTCCGTCTGGGATAGTGGTTAACATGCTGTATTGCAACAATGTAGTAGGTGAGTTCAAAGTCTAGTCATGCTATTACATTCACTTTTGGACTAATACCCTTGGGAAAAGGTATGAATCTCCTTATCCCACTCAGCTATGGGTTAAATAGTACTACAATTGTCCTTCCACAAAGATGGCTTTGGTATTAAATAACCCAAGAAAATTGATATGCAATTAAACAAGAAAATCAAACCAAACCAAACAAAATATTTGTGTCAAATAGAAATAGTTAATTGAAGATATACAATTCTTAGCAAATGTTCACTATTAAATTAGAAGAGTTACCTGAAATAATAATTGCTGCCCCCCCCAAAAAAAAAAGAAAAGAAAAGAAAGAAAAACTTAAATAATCCCATGGTTGACTTACCATAAAATTAACAACTTAACTAATCAACCTTCTCTTCTCCTAGCTATAAGTAGAATAGTAAATTAGACTCAGTTCCTTAGCTTTGATGGACAACCAATGTAGGAGAAGAATAACTTTTAATTTAAAACCAAGAGCTGGAGTTCCTGAAGCAATGATTTTCAATTTTGTCTTAGCAACTTTTGTAATGACACTGGAGCCAAGAAGTACTGAACCTGGTCCTTCTCTTGGACAACGTTCATGGAATGGAGAAGAGAGACTTGCAATATGGGCAACTGCAGTTCAATGGTCTTGTGACATTATGATGATACCAGTATATATATATTGTGACGGCAAATTGACTAAAATCCCAAAACGGGACTTTTATTTTCGCACGTGTGAAGATAATACATAATACATAATAAGTCCTCGTTCAGAGTTTTTCTCTCAGGCATATAAGAACTGGCATATTATGTGAGGGACTAATTTAGGGCCAGACTGACCGCTGCTGGCAAGGGGTACCAAATTTCACACTATCCACACACCCACCAGGCCGCTTTCGCTTCCTTCCCCAAGATAATGGAAGAATATGGACCTATAGGTTTTAGTCGTAATAATATTATATTGTAGTAGTCGGCAACTCCGGTTTCCCATGTGATATTGTTAAGGAATTAAGAGGACAATTCTAAGCAAGATAACATAAGGCGAATAGCTGAAAGGGAAGCATGAAGTAACAACATAGACCACGTGGTAACATAAAAATATATGATTCCTTTACTACAGTTATATACACTTTCAAAGTGTCAAAACATATAATAATTGGACAGTCCATGAATATAAATGTCTTTTCTTGACTTCTGTTTTTCTTCAAATTGAGAGAGAGGGAGAGAGGTATACAAAATTTGGGTATAAAGGAGAAATGTCCCCAAAGTTACTTATCTTATTTTACGACGGGGTTCCACTGGAGAATCTTTCTTCTTGCACAGGCTAATAGACTTTGTTCTATTTTTTTTACACTGGCTTGAAGAACCTGGGGTCCCTCGTGTCTCAGTATTCTTTTGTCTTCAACCCTGAGTAAAATGGCTATGGTTCGTCTCCCTGCTACGGACCCTGCTCAAAAACTACCTTTCTTATTATTTACTTCTGCTGTGGGGAAGGAGTGCCCACTTCCATTTTGGGGTCCCAGCCAATCATTTGGCTTCTCTCTTCTCCCCCTTGGTGTCCGGCGACCTGAGGTTACGAAGTACCAACATCTGGTCTCCCCTGTGTGACCCACATTCCTTCCTAACGGTCACTCTTTGACGGCTAGATACTGTCAATTCAAACACGAGGAGTAGTAATTTTATCTCCCTCCTCCCAGTGGGATATCGCGTGACAATATATATACACATCAGCACATTTTATGTATGGTCACCATCGATCTAGTGGGGAGTCTCAGTGGTGCAGTGGCTAACGAGCTTGAATGTTGCATCATTGTAAGCAAGTTCAAACACTAGTTTTACTATAACATTGACTTTCAGACTAATACTTTTGGGAAAGGTATCGACACCCTTACTCCCACCAATTATCAGTTAAATAGTACCACTACTGTTCTTCTGCAGGCATAGCTTTGTGTTGTACTCCCTACATAATGGATTCACCCTCCTCCATAAATACACGTCAACAAGAGCATCAGATGGAGTTCACCAATCAGCATGACACAATAACGTGTGATACCATTTGTGTAAGGGATGGATAGTCACTACCCCACTGGACTCTCAGCTTCCTATCAACTAACTACTGTTTAACCAGGTTCACTTGTATCTTGTTTCTGTTACTTGAATATATATGTTTTTCTATCAACCCTTTTTGTGTTCCCCATGTCTTTCTTTTGTCAGCATCTCGACACTTTGGCATTAGATAATCCATGAATGTTGATATCCCATTAAAGAAAGAAACCAAACCATTTATATGAAACATTCAACACTCAATCAAAATTCTAATGTTTATAGTTATTAGCATCAATCCAATTAGAGTTGATGAATTCTCTATTTAGCGAGAGAAATCACGCATGTAGCAGCTCAAAGCGTACAGAAATATGTCTGGCATGTAAAATGAGATCAGGGGGAGAAAAACGGCGATTGGGGAGATCGAACTCACATCCTCCCAATTGTAAATCGTGTTTGACATCAGGACTACCTACACGCTGGCACACATTGACCTGGATGTGGCATTTTGGTATGATTATTTAAGTCCTGCCTGAATGCACCAGAGACAGAGAGAGAGACATTTTGAGTCTTTGTGATGCACAGCAAGAGACAAGCTCAGGTGTAGGACTACTAAAGAAGATTGTTGCGGGCAAAAAGGAATTCATAGGAAGAAACTCTGAGAACTGTCATTATCTGTGTAGAAATTCAGCTGTCCACCTTCTATTAAGAAGATGACAACACAGGAACAACACTTGGAATTGATTCCACGTGTTCAGTTACGAGAGACTCTTTTCTTTCTGTTACTGACGAGGCATACTATCCATCTCCCTCTTCTTTCACTCTATTACAGAACAACTTCATTGGATCCCTGTGCTCTCTGACTCTTCAATTAAAAAAAAATCCATAGATCCAACTCAGTTCGTTCCACCCAAGTCACATTATGTAATAAAATTATCACTGTTTAAAAGATATTAATCAAATGTCAGCTTTTAAAATCAATAACCAGTTTTATTAAACAATCAAAACTTACAAAACATCCAAACATGAAATATATGCACTATTATTTTCAAAATTTTTAAGCCTAAAAACTTCAGCCACATACTGGCCCAGTCAGCTGGGACTGCAGAATACACTGACTGCATCTTTGCAGATGGATAACACTCCCCCAACGAGTGTCCTGGATATGACAATAAACAATCTGATAGTAAGGCTTCACTAATGGTGCACCTTTGGGGAATGCAGTGTACCCTTTAATTGCTATCCCTCTCAGGTTCACTCTGGCTTGGAGTGGTAGCATCAGATAGGGTCCAATCTATGAGTCAAAAAGAAATAAACTGTATAATTATGCTAAACTGAATTGTCTAAAATGAACTATTTTTACATTTAACTGTGTGTTTAAACTGCGTACTTATATGAAATTGAATAGTTTGAAATAGAACTGTTTTTGACATTTAAACTGACACTAAACTGAATTATTTGAAATAGAACTGTTTTGACATTTAACTGTGTGTAAACAAAAAACTATACTTATGCTAAACTGAATTGTTTGAAATAGAACTGTTTATTGTTTAAAAATAGATTTGGTATTAAATAACCCAAAATGGTTGATGTGCCATAAAACCAAATCAACCAAACAAATTAGTTTTATGCATTGCTATATTTGAGACAGTATGACGAAAATCAAATTATATCAATTGTTCAAACTAATTAAGGTCTACCAAACACTTTTGTTTTATACAACTACAGAGAAATAGCCAATGGAATGTGTGTTTTTTCATAATTTGTTCCTTTTATTGTGAACTTATTTTCACTGAATGTTTGTTAGGTTTTAGTGTGAATATGTTTTTGTCTTTGCTCAAAGTGGAAATTCAGTGTTGCAAAACATTATATAAACAATGTAAATTCTTATTTTTAGTCAATACAAACCAGATAAAAAAGTTGAAGAAATGTTCAATTTTGTTTAAATTCAGCTCATACAAATTACAAAAAGACAATGCATATTGTACACAAAAAAATGTTTCTTTTCAGAATTTTGTAGCTGAAGGTGAAGGGTGCATATTATATTTGAATGCGTATTATACACAACTAATTATGGCAGCATTTCTTTCATCTTAATTTCAGTTGCTTTTTATGGTAACTCTCAGACAATCATTCTATGGCTGTTAATAAGCAATGGGAATTGGAAATAAGGAACAATCTCCAGTGAGATTTGAACTCCCAGGAGTCTAACCCAATGTGAATTGCTTTGCCAAAGGAAAGACAAAGGTCATTGGCTACTGTCATTCAAAATAAGAATTCTTTATTTTCTCTCACTGCCTGATATACTACCATTTATTTACAAATACTGGTTGTATTAGCAACAAAAATCATTTGATGATATGATTATTTAATATTGAAAATAACAGCTAGATATGAACCTGTTGGGTTCTCATTATAACAGCAGTCCATGATGATATGGATGCTTCTGTTTAAGAAGGGGTGAAAGATTCTAATTAACATTTCATAGTTATCTGTGTTATATTAAGAACTCATAGAGCTATAAGATGATATTTAGCATAAATGGTAACCCTACAAAAGTATCATTCAGTTGTGAATTGGACTGGAAATTGCTTTATTCTTTAAGTAAGAAAATTTTAAGTGTATTACCCTAATAAAAATTGCATTATGATGGGCCATTTTTTCTGGGTTATAATCAGATAAATACACGGCATTGCCTTTAAACAAGTACTCAACTATCAATTTTTAATAAAAATAGAATGTTGTTATCATTAACAATAATAATAATAATAATAATAATAGTAATAAAACTACATGAATATAAATTAGGGGCATACATATTTTTGAATTTATTCATATTTTTGGTTACAGAGTTTCAGTGTTATAGAATTTGATATTATAACATATCTGTTTTGATTTTATATTCCATAAGATGTTGGAAGTACTTATGGTGTAATGGTAATTGTCATTGGAAATAGACATAGTGAATCAAGTTCAAATCCTAGACAAGGCTGTTTGCATTTCATATAGTGCAAATACCCTTGGGAAAGGTATGAATCCAATTATTCTCTCTTCAGCTATGGACAAATAAAGTAAAAAGCAAAGTTGGTGACCTTAGTCGAGGGTGACCTGAAGGCTCCTTTTTCAATAGCTACTACACCGAGGTGTAGAGGAGGGTGCTACTCCTTCCCTGGATTGCTCCACTTTACCCTTGATCTGCACCTTATATTGCTGAGTGTTAAGCAAGGTGGCATCAAGTACCATTTTTTAAGTCTTTGGTATGACTTGACTCGGGACTGAACCCCAGTCTCCCAGACCACTGGTGAACACTCTACTCATTAGACCAATGGCCAAGTTAGGGCAGAATGGGCTCTTTAGCCTTGATATGGCAACCAGTCTAGGAGAAGGAAAATTCTAAATTCTAACTTGTTAAACTCCACTTAGAAAATTGACCTTGTGTCGCATCCTGCTTGTGTGAAGGGGTTGGGTAAATATATAAATTCTACTAGAAATAATCAATAAAGAGAACATCACTTATGAGTTTGTTCTTACTTCTCTTGCAATGCCCACATGTCTTGTTAAGCAATATTCTCACATAGATTCCAGTGTTAGCTGACCAGCAAATACTTATATACATGAGCTCAGTGGAGATACTGAATGCAGCCAAGAGTGATGGATGATAGGGACGGATGTCCACAGAGTCAAAGAAGTGTGTACTGTCATCATGATTTGATAATGATGATCTCTGGTAAAGATGAAAATTATCATTAAAATAAAATTGGAAATTATTCATTAGAAAAATTATTGTACTGTACTTATTTATAGGTGATTCTAATTAGCACTTCATAGTTAGCAACAGTCCATGATGATATTGATGTTTCTATTTAGGAAGGAGTGAAGGATCATAATTAGCATTTCATAGTTATCTCCATTATATTGAGAATGTGACAAGACAGAAGGGAACAATGAATGAAACATTAATTTTATCAAAAATTGTTCCCTTGGCAATCAACACACGTATTCCAGGGAGTTTTCAATTGAACAAAGTATTGCTGAAAATCCTCTTTTGATATAGTATGAAGTCATACTAATGTATTTCTTTTAATGTCATCCGTGTCAAGTTGAATTTTCAGTTGAGAAAACAAGAAAAAAATTGCACACTCCAAGATCTGGGGTTAATAAAAAAGGTACAAAGATAGGTACTAGCTCATCTACACAAAATCTAAACAGTATCATAATCATTAGGTTAAATTTAGACATTATCATTTAGACATTGTCATTATCATAATCATTAGGTTAAATTTACACATTATCATTATCAAAATCATTAAGTTAAATCTAGACATTATCATAATCATAAGGTTAAATTTATACATTATCATAAGGTTAAATCTAGACATTATCACTTAGACATTACCATTATTATACTCATTAGGTTAAATCTAGACATTATCATCATCATCATCACTAGGTTAAATTTAGACATTATCATAATCCTTAGGGTAAATCTAGACATTATCATTTTATTATATAAACTGCTCAGCTGTACACTTATCTTCATTCAGATTTTAAAACTAGATTGAATGATTTTAATGGCATATCAAGCCATCTGGAGTTATCTTATGCTTAGATGTTAGCGAATTGTATACACTGTACATTTATTTATTTGTCGCTGCCTCCCACCAGACAGGACTTGACACAAGGTCAAAAGTCCAAAGGCCGAATACACTGTACATTTATATTAACTTTTTTGTGTAGTTTCTGAGGAATTTTTGCACACATTTATATTCTATCAAGTATTCCAATCAAATCCAAATTAGAATTAGAATATTTAAAGAAAATTTTTGATCAATTCTTATAACCTATTAGGAGGAGTCCTCATTGCATAGTTCCTAATGTGCTAGACTCATATCTCATAGTAATGGAGCTAAGCTATTAAGTTCACTTTCCGACTCATACTCTTCGGAAGGGTATAAATTCCCAAAATCTCACCAGTTATAGGTCAAATAGTACCACAAATGTCTTTCTATGAGGATGGCTTTGGTATTAAATAACCCAGGGAGGTTGATATACCATAAAACAAAAACAAACCAAACCAACAAGTACCATCAAATAAAGTAAGTAACATTGATTGCAATCACAGTCAAATTAGTAACAATGTTGTCACAAAAGGATTGGCTCCGTTTGATAAAAAATACAAGTTTTAATCTTGTCAAAATGTTTATTCTTTATTTCTAATCTAAGTTGCTTCCAAATGATTGTGGAATGACGACCTGGAAATTGTCATAAGAAGTAACTAAAATTAAGATGAACTAAATTACTGTGGATGTGAATGGCATAATGGCTTTCATTAAAAAAATGGAATCGGCAACCAGAGTTCAAATCCTGGACACAGTTGTTTGCATTTCACTTCATGGTAATGCCCTTTGGAGAGGTATAAAGCCATTTGTTCGCCCTCCAACTATAGGTAAATAGTAAGGAAGAGTCGATTCTTTAGCTTTAATAAGACAGCCAGTCCAGAAGGAAAACTCTAAATTCAAACCAGCTGTAGTCCACCTTAAAAAAAGTGACCTGGTGTCACATCCAGGTTGTGGTGGAGGGGTTGGGTAAGTACATACAGCTGAAAGTATTCACTATATCTGTCAAAAATTCTTTATTAGTTCAATTTTCTTCAGATTGGAAATACTGAATAGAAAGGTTTAACAAATTTTTTTGTAAAATACAAAACTGCTCACTTGAACCTTATGACACATTTTGTAAAAAACTTTTTTTCTTTCTTGCTTAGATAATTTTATGATGAGCACTGCTATTTCATCACTCAAGATTAAAACCTCACACCTGTTTTTAATCTATCAAGTCAACTGTAACTGAAAGGTATAATTAAAATGTTTGTGAACTAGATGACTTTCATGTACCTGAAAATGACTAACAAGGTAAGAAAGTTGCAGATTAAATTTTGGTTCTACGTTTCGTCTTCACTGATATACTACCAGTTAGAAGACAATAAATGAGAGTGCAATTATAACGTTGTATAAGGGGGGGTGCTGAAAGTTCTTGGTTCAACATGAAGAGAATTATCTGTTTTTAAATTTTTATTCAATCTTTTTTGGAAGGAATAAAGAACCCTAGAAACAACATGTCACTGTAAATAAAATCCTAACATCTTGTATTTAGAAAGAACATGAACATTTTATTTAAAAAATTCTTGTGGGAGTGTACTTCTTTATGGGTAATACAACATATACAAGGGTTGTTCAAAAAGTTCTAAGCTTCACCCAGAAAGTTTTATTTGTTTAATGGCATATCAACCTTCTTAGGTTTAGTGCCAAATCCATCCATCTTGCAGGACAAGAGTGGTATCATTTTTTAACTCATAGTGGGGAGGATAAGGGATTCATATCTTTGCCAAGGGTATTTGTCCAAAAGTGAATGTACTAAAGTTGTATCATTTTTTTAAGTCTTTGGTATGACTTGACCTGGGATTGAACCCCAGTCTCCCAGACCATAGGCGTACACTCTACCCACAAGACCATTGAGTCCCTAGATAGTATGAGTTATTTCCTAATTTTTATATTTTAAAGTATAAAAAATGGCCATTGTTTTCTGAACATTTTTGTAAGGTTTGAATAGAACAATATATGAATCAAAATTTACATTTATTTATACTAAAGGGATAAAAAATGCACAAAATGTTTAAGTTCTAAAAAGTCTCCATCAGCTACTCAGCACTGTATCTCTCTGGAATGTTCTGGAAAATGGGTAAATTTTAAAATTCTTTTACCCAAATCACGAAAACAAATTTTGAAGAAAAGAAAATCAGTACTTTTCATCTATTTTAGGCATAAGCAATTGGGATATATCACTTTCAGTTCAGGAACCAGTAAAAAAAATTATTACATAATATAATTTAAGAATAAAAACAAAATAAAAAGTCTAAAACTTTGTTAACAACAAATTTATCTAAGTTTTAAAGCAGAGACCAAGATTTTGAAAACAAAATTTTAAGAATTGCAAAATTTTATTAAGTGGGGGAAAAAATTTCAAGAAAATGATTTATACAATTGGCTTTGAGATCACCTCAGCAAAACACTAAAAACAACAACTAATCTTCTCATGTCAAACTTAAATAAATAAAAAAATCCTCAAAAACTCGTAATTTATTGCTTAGAAAAATTGACAGGAAATTTTTAAAATATAATTTTCCTAACTAAATTGATCAAGGCTGCTAAAAGATTTTAAAATGGTATTTTTATGACATAATCCAACTAATGACTAGATTTGTTTGTTTTTTTCTTTTTTTTACCTTTAAATTAGATTCAATATAATTTTGCAGACACTTGAAAGTGTCATTGATTTTCGTGAGTTATCTTATTCCAAATTTTTGAAAGGCTTCTTCCTATAAAATCATATTATAAAATTAAAATAACGAAAGAGGAACAAATCTTTTAATAAGAAAGAAGACATAATTACATAACTGTTTTTTTAATAGTCTGATTATACTCAACAGATTCTAATAACAAATTATTTTTACTTTCAATTACACAAAATAAATTAATTAAATAAATATATAAAAAGACAAGACAAGTAAATTTTGTCATGAAAACAATGTCTCAGAATATGTAACTGGATGAAAAGAGAATCAATTAAATTTTTTTTTTTTTTTTGATTGCTTTATTCTCTAAGTTTGAATATTTTAATGCTATTGGTCTCAATAAAAGTTGTTGGCAACCATAGTCGAAGGCGACCTGAAGGCTCCCTTTTCAATAGCTACTACACCGAGGTGTAGGGGAGGGCACCACTCCTTTCCTTGGATTGTTTCACTATACCTTATATAGCTGAGTATTAAACAAGATGGTATCAAGTACTATTTTTAAAGTCTTTGGTATGATGTGACCTGGGATTGAACCCAGGACTCCCGGACCATTGACAAACACTCTACCCACAAGGCCAATGGTCTCAATAATCTTGCAACAATGTGCTATCTTTTCTGTTAAGTTATATTTGATTGATTTGAGTTTTACACAGTTGGTATTCTTCTAGGTTGGTTGCCCAAGAAGGCTAGAGAATCTAGTATGCCTTACTATTTTACTCATAGCTGGGGAATCTTTTAATTAGTGGGTTAGTTAACATATTATTGGTAAAACTTATTAAATAAACCATTTATTAACAGAAGCACTATGCTCTTAACCAGGGCTTCTCAAACATTTTACTTGATTTGATCCCTTGTCACTAAATTCAATTTCCATTCATCCCCAAAGAAATTAACTAAATATTAAATTAAAAGACATAAACTAATTTACAAGAGTTTAATACAATTTACCAGCTCATTGACCAAGTGGGTAGAGTGTTCACTAATGGTTTGGGAGACCTGGGTTCAATCCCAGGTCATGTCATACCAAAGACGTAGGTATCAAGGGTAAAGTGGAGCAATTCAGGGAAAGGAGTAGCACCCTTCCCTACACCTCGGAGTAGTAGCTAATGAAAAGGGAGCCTTCTGGTTGCCCTTGACTAAGGTCGCCAACTTTACTTTACTTACATGAGATAAAAAATCAGTAAACAATAAATAGCAATCAACATTTAATTCTTGAATCATTTATTCATGGAAAGGATGGGTTTGGTTGGGTTTGGTTTCATATTAACCTTTGTGGGTTATTTATTATTGAACCGATATTTATAGATGGGCTTGGTGGGCACTGAAGAGTTCACAAATATTAGATTGCAGGTTTGTGAATTTGAGCCACAAATCAGTTAACCATGAGTAAATATTGCCCAGTTCACTGGGGCTGTAGAATACATTGACTGCTTCTCTGCAGAGGGATAAGACCCCCACCCGAACAGGTGTCCTGGATATGACACTAAACAATCTGATAGTGAGGTTCCAGTAATGCTGGAGCTTTGGGTAATGCAGAGTACCCCTTCATTGCCATTGCTCCCAGGTTCACTCTGGCCCGGAGTGGTAACACCTGATAGGTTCCTATCTAAGGGTCAAATAGAACTAAACCGTGTACTTATGTTAAACTAAATTGCTTGAAATAGAAATTTTTTTGTATGCTAAACTGAATTGTTTGAAATAGAACTGTTTTGGGGCATTGAAACTGTTCTAATGCTAAACTGAATTGTTTGAATTAGAACTGTTTGACTAAACTGAATAACTTGAAAAAGAAATGTTTTTGACAACTAAACTGTGTACTTATGCTAAACTGAATTGTTTGAAATAGAACTGTTCTTAGGCATTGAAACTATTCTTATGCTTAACAGAATTGTTTGAAACAGAACTGTTCTTGGGCATGGAAACTGTTCTTATGCTTAACTGAATTGTTTGAAATAGAACTGGTTTGGGGTATTGAAACTGTGTACTTATCCTTAACTGAATTGTTTGAAATAGAACTGTTCTCGGGCATTGAAACTATTCTTATGCTCAACTGAATTATTTGAAATAAAACTGACCAAAGGTTGATATGCCATAACAAACAAACAAACATAAGTAAATAATGCACATGACAAAATCCAAATTCCACCCAAAATGAACTTGGAATAGTTAGTAAAGCAGAATGAACAATTGTTTAAAGCTTGCGATAATTTGATACGGTTTTCCATATCTGGTATCTAGTCTACATCATGCAGCAAATAGAGGTGCCTTTGGTGTAATGGTTATCATCATAGGAAATAGAAATGATAGAGACAAGTTCAAATCTTGGATGAGGTTGATTGCATTTCACATAACATGAATGTTGTAGAGCCATGAAGGAATGAAGGACCATAATATTTTTGTTTATAAAAATATAACTCTTTCTTCTTTATTACTCAAAAGGTCTGAAATTAGCTATAAGTGTGAGAGAGAGAGAGAGAGAGATGAAGGACTCGGACTTTGAATGATAGAGGACAGCTAAGATTGACACTTTTCCTAACCCACATTGTGATTCAAGATTCAGGGCCTTAAGTCTTTGCTTCTTTAACGGGAGGTTCTCAGCCGGGGCTACTGGTCGCCTCTTGCACCTCCTAGGCACTTGTCAGCTGCATGCCAAATCCAACTCCCTTCTAACTGTGACTGACCATCCTGTCTGAGGATACCTGTGTATATATAATTTTATAATGCCTAGTATTCCTTCCAGCTGTCAACTCACATGACCTGCTTCTGATGTTCTCTTGTTTACACAGCCAGAAGATCCTGTTTAAAAATCCATAATTGATGGGTCTGTCAAAAGGTCAATATGCAACATGAATACTTTTGGGAAAGATATGAATCCAAATATTTTCCTTGCAGCTATGGGTAGAGCAGACTGGGTTCTTCAGCTTTAGTTAGTCAACCAGTCTAGGAGAAGGAAAACTGAATTCAAACCTGTTAAACTCCATTTAAAAATTGACCTTGCAAAGAGGTGAGTAAATACACACATGATGCAGCAATTTTTATTCTCCTGTCATAAAAGGATCTATAAATGTAAAGTTGTAAATTCCGCCCTGTGAACCCCTATGCTTTTCGCCAGGGGTCAATATGGACCACTTTGAGAAGCCCTACTTTTAGTACCGGCTCACTGGTCAAGTGGGTAGAGTGTTCGCAAATGCTCCGGAAGATCTGGGTGCTATCCCAGGTCGCTTCATACCAAAGACTTTAAAAATGGTACTTGATACCTTCTTGCTTAACACTCAGCAATATAAGGTGCGTATTAAGGGTAAAGTGGAGCAATCCAGGGAAAGGAGTAGTGTTCTCCCCTACATCTCGGTGTAGTAGCTATTGAAAAGGGAGCCTTCTAGTCACCCATGACTACGGTTGCCAACTATACTGATATAAGTTAAATATACAATATCTAAAAATATATGTGTGAAAACTGATAGACACTTTAACAAACCTTAAGTAACTGATACTAACCTTTATCTATTGCTAATATTTAGCTGATTTTCAAAATATTTAAACTTACTCAATTAAATTTTAATTCTAAAGTCAGGTATATGTTGAATACCAGAGTTTGAGATAAGAAGAACAGCATGCAAAATTCATATGGGAGGATATATTGCATACATAAATAGTTAAGAACTACATAAGAAATTCATTGGCCTAATGAGTAGAGGGTTCATCAATGGTCTGGAAGACCTAGGTTCAATCCCAGATCAAGTCATACTAAAGACTCAAAAAATGGTACTTGATGCTGCCTTGCTTAACACTCAGCATTATAAGGTAAGGATCAAGGGTAAAGTGGAAAAATCCAGGGAATGAAGTAGCGCTCTCCCCTACACCTTGGTGTAGTAGCTATAGAAAAAGGG
This sequence comes from Sepioteuthis lessoniana, assembly GCA_963585895.1. Taxonomy (NCBI): domain Eukaryota; kingdom Metazoa; phylum Mollusca; class Cephalopoda; order Myopsida; family Loliginidae; genus Sepioteuthis; species Sepioteuthis lessoniana. The sequence continues at coordinate 58,915 of CAUZXS010004094.1, forward strand.
AGCCTTCGGGTCACCTTCGACTAAGGTCGCGAACTTTACTTACTTTTACTATATAAGAAATCCATGTGTAAAGATATATTGCATATATAAGTAGTTGAGAAGGAACACATGAAAAATCCATGTGTGAGGATATATTATGTATATAAGTTGAGAAAGACCATATCCACAAAGTCTATGAATATTGTTAGGAGTTATTGGATAATATAGTCAGGTACATTTTGGTTACAACATTGTCTTGGCTTTCCTGGAGGGTCATGTCTTTGTTGAGGTGGTCAGTGGTCAATTGACATCTTGGTGAGGCTGCTGGTGGCCGGCCATAGTGACTGTCATGGATGGTTGAGCTGCTTGCCAGATATACCCCCCACACCACCACACACTGATACTGGGATATTTTCTGCCAGTGAGTTAAATAGTGATAAAATAGATGATATAGAAAGAAAAAGGGTTAATCCAAAAATTTATGTCATCAGCCATTTCAGGAGAGCTAACAGACAAAATAAAATTCCATACTTAAATTGTTTAGAAGAAACGTCAGATAGGCTGAAAAAGGCAAGTCTCAGATTTTGGCATGAGCGATAACCGAAATCAGAAACAATGAGTTACTTAAAGACCCTGGTATGACTGAATTAAGAACAATGGAAATGAAATTATTCATCTAAATCTTCAGATGTGTAGAATGTGCTAGCAAAATGTTTTAGATAAAATGTTTTGGAAAAATAACGAAAAATTTGAAGATAAGAATTTGTCGTAAATCAGTGGATTGGCAATTGTGACTAATGAACATATCGTATGTCATGGCAAGACAATATTCAAAGAAAAAGAAAAGAAAAAATGTGTTTGAAAAAAAATGGCATCAAGACAGAAGTGTATCGTGAATTGTTATGGTAAGGACAGTAAGAAAATATTAGATGTCGTTTCGAGGAACAATGGAAAGGTGTGGATAAAAATATGGGTCACAGGAATTGGAGTGGTGCAGTTCACCTGACCAATAATGATAAATATCTTAAAGTATAATTTTGTCTAAATAGATGGATCATGACATCCAGGGGACGGAGTCATCTGGTTAAACAACAAGAAAGAAAAGAACTAAGGTTCCTTATTTGGAGAATGTTATTGAGAGGGTAGGAGGATTGATTCCTCATAGACTCCTCTTTTGATGAGTGTTGGTAGAAGGTAAAGTCTAAGAGTGGTTGGAGTAAACTGAGGAACAAGAAGTTAATACAGAACTTAGGAAACCCCAAGCCCATTGGAGCCCTTCCAAAATATTGCGGACTTTTATAAAAACAAAGCACTTTAGTGCTCAAAGTTAGAATATAGAAGGACAGTCAATTAGAAGATCAGAATTGGCATCCCAAGGCTGTCTTCACAATAACCATGTTTGATGTCATCTCTTGAACAAATGCTCCGAAGCAAATCCAAAAAATAGTACAGATTCTCTGTCTCTGAGATGAAGAGAACATTTCATTAAATGATTGTCTGAAAATTTCATGAACTGGTTGTCTGAATTAACTGTTACAACCCATGTGAGCTGTTAATAACAAATGCCGCATTACTCCATCTGTAATATTATGGACGGGCGCTGTCATTGAGAACACGCGAGCACATCGGCTGTCATCAATCATTGAAAAATGTCACAAACCTAGCACGTGCAGGCAGAATGACTAGTAGAGTTCAAGGGTGATTTTAATATAATTACGCGTGAACTTTCACGTGTCATACTATTATTTTCACTGGTGATCACCAAGCCTTCTGGAACCTTTGAATTGATCCATCAAATCTCTATATAAGAAATGAAGTAGCAAGATTTGGGGAGTTCAAGGCAGGTTTCTAAACAGGTTCAACAGAGATCCAGGACACCCCGACCCATGTCATACCCAGCCTGTCAACAATAAGACTGATATGAATGTATCAACAAGCCCGCTATAATGATGCTGCTGTCAACCCAAGAAGGGGAAGGAGGAAGAACGCTATCGAACAAACTTTTTTTAACTATCACCCGCTGTAGTCCTCATGAATAAAAGCAACTACTATTTTCTTCCTTAAATTTCGAGTTTTGAGTGTTTCTTTCCTGCGAACTCCTTTCTTTCAGACACAATGTATTTTGGTCCTATGTTACACATATAGTATACAGGGGACGGGCTTTTGTTTTTTCTCAACATTATATTTTTTAAATTATTATTTTTTTATATAAATATTGTTGGAAGATCACTATCTTCCGTTCTTTCTATTTGGAGACCAAATTTTTATTTAACTATCCTTTTTCTCGTAGACAACTGAACTTCAATCTGATCGAATTGCCTTGATCGATCTCCTTATCTAAGATCAAAATACACAATGTGGCAGATAGGGGACTAGATTGAAGGTTGAGACCTCAACCAAGGTAGTCAAGAATGAAGGAATTTCCTACCAACCACATTTTTGATCAGAGGTGGCCATAGTGAAGATACATAGTGTTGTGTTAGGGAACAAGGGAGAAACAGGCATATGTATTTGGTACCATGCCCCAGTGACTAAGTTAGAAAATTAACCTTTCTCATATACTGTTCAGGTGGCTCATATCAGCTGAGAGTTGTATAACTCAGTTTTTATATGATTATTCAGAAATCTATTTCTCTTCTCTTTATTCTCACAATATTTTAGCCCAGGGGTGGGCAAACATTTTGGTGGAAGGGCTGCATCACTGGATTATGAATTATCAAAAGGCTGTATCTTTTAAAATTGAAAGAATTTAGTCTCAGTTTAAGTGCAAGTGTTTATTTATTTTTTTTTTAGTGACTTCTTGAGGCCCCACAGAATAGTGCAGCAAGCTCCTGTTTTAGCCAACACATTCTCTGTCCTCCTTCAGGTATAATATGTATCTCTCCAAAGAAAGACTCTCTTGTTCTGATTTGCCCAGTGGAGCATAAAATAAGTTAACTGTATCCTCTGCAGATGAGAAAGACTCCCTCACAACTAAAAAAAATGGAGGCAGGTCCTGAGTATGAGACTAAAATGAATTTGATAGTGAGACTCCAGTTCTGGAGAACTGGGAAGTGTAAAGTACTTTAGAATATATAGAAAAGCAAGACCGCTCCCTTCCCCTCCCCAAAAACCTTAAGGCCTTGTGCCTTCTTTGTACTTACAAAGAAATAAAGTAAAGTACTTCCTTTATTGCCATTGCTTTTAGGTCTACTCTGACATGGTAGTATCTCTTAAGGGCCTCACTATGTGTCAAATAGAGCTGCTTAAGTATTCTTCATATTTTAGAGGACTCTGACAAAAAAACCTCTAAAGAAACAACAACATAAAAAAATGAGAATACAAATGTACTATGAATGTGATTCCCTAACATCTAGGTATAAAATAACCCAAGACAGGTTGACATAACATTAAAATAAACCAATCATCGATCTTGTTCTGATTTCTTTCTTTTTTTATCGTACAAAGTAAAAATGGTATCAAGAAGTTTTTTCCTTTAACCTTTTTGTTTCCTGCTATTGAAAAAAACAATTTTTCTCTTTCCTTACACATTACACCAGAAGTACAGAGAACATATCAAAAATACAGAAAACGTATAAGAAATACAGAGAATGTACCAAAATACAGAGAACGAACCAAAAATACAGAGAATGTACCAAAAATGCAGTGAATGTACCAAAAATGCAGTGGATGTACCAAAAATGCAGTGAATTTACCAAAAATGCAGCGGATGTACCAAAAATGCAGTGGATGTACCAAAAATGCAGCGGATGTACCAAAAATACAGAGAATGTACCAAAAATGCAGAGGATGTACCAAAAATACAGAGAATGTACCAAAAATGCAGTGAATGTACCAAAAATGCAGAGGATGTACCAAAAATGCAGTGGATGTACCATAAATGCAGCGGATGTACCAAAAATACAGAGAATGTACCAAAAATGCAGTGAATGTACCAAAAATACAGAGAATGTACCAAAAATGCAGAGGATGTACCAAAAATGCAGTGAATGTACCAAAAATGCTGTGAATATACCAAAAATACAGAGAATGTACCAGCAAAAATGTGTAAACAACAAAAACAAAGAGTTTAATTATCTGAATAATTCTATAAATGTTAAAGACCCTTATCAAATCTAAAGCAAGTTCAACAGTGATTTTATTTTTTACAGATTTTTCCTTAGCACCACAATTTACTAAATCCTATCATTAATATATACAAAGTAAAAATGGTATCAAGAAGTTTTTTCCTTTAACCTTTTTGTTTCCTGCTATTGAAAAAAACAAGTATCTCTTTCCTTACACATTACACTAGAAGTACAGAGAACATATCAAAAATACAGAAAATGTATAAGAAATACAGAGAATGTACCAAAATACAGAGAACGAACCAAAAATACAGAGAATGTACCAAAAATGCAGTGAATGTACCAAAAATGCAGAGGATGTACCAAAAATGCAGTGAATGTACCAAAAATACAGAGAATGTACCAAAAATACAGTGAATGTACCAAAAATGCAGATGATGTACCAAAAATACAGTGAATGTACCATAAATGCAGCGGATGTACCAAAAATACAGAGAATGAACCAAAAATGCAGTGAATGTACCAAAAATGCAGCGGATGTACCAAAAATGCAGTGGATGTACCAAAAATGCAGCGGATGTACCAAAAATACAGAGAATGTACCAAAAATGCAGAGGATGTACCAAAAATACAGAAAATGTACCAAAAATGCAGAGGATGTACCAAAAATGCAGAGGATGTACCAAAAATACAGAGAATGTACCAAAAATGCAGAGGATGTACCAAAAATACAGAGAATGTACCAAAAATGCAGATGATGTACCAAAAATGCAGAGGATGTACCAAAAATGCAGTGAATATACCAAAAATACAGAGAATGTACCAGCAAAAATGTGTAAACAACAAAAACAAAGAGTTTAATTATCTGAATAATTCTATAAATGTTAAAGACCCTTATCAAATCTAAAGCAAGTTCAACAGTGATTTTATTTTTTACAGATTTTTCTTTAGCACCACAATTTACTAAATCCTATCATTAATATATACAAGTTTTTTTTATGTTTGTTGCCTGAATGCTCTTCAACAGGTTCTACTGAAATTCATTTTTTTTTTAGACAGACTATATTCCTTGTCTATTTAGTTCTTTGTTCACAACATTTCAGTCATTTACACTCCAATCTTCTTCAGTGGTATTTACTCTGGATTGGTTTTGTTTCTTTGTTTAATGGAATATCAAACCACCTTAGCCACTCTGCCCCAAGGGGACACCCTTCTTAGCTCTGGAATCATTGACACTGAACATTCCACAGTAAATACATCAGAGTAAGGTCAGAGAGTATATGTCTGAAACATGGTGAACCAAGAAAACATAGATTATGAAAATAGACTAATAAAAATTAACAGAATATGGAAACCTATTTTCTGTGGGGAATCTCTACAGAGTAGAGGCTATTGTACTGAACTACAACATCAAAGTAAGCAGAGGGGGCCTTGTGGTGTAGTGACTAACATAGTGGACAGCAAGATCATAGTAACTGGGAGGGGCTCTAGTGTAGTGACTAACATTATGGACTGCGTCATCACAGTAAGTGGGGGGGCTGTGTTGTAGTGACTAACATGGCTGACTGCGACATCATATTAAGTGTTGGGGCTCTGTCATATAGTCACTAACAATGTTGACTGCACCATCATAGTAAGTGATAGTTTGGTTGGGTTTCTTTGTTTAATGGTATATCAACCTTTGTAGGTTATTTAATGCAAGAACTATTCTCCTAGAAGAACAGTAGTGGTACTATTTAACCCATATTTGGGAGGTTAAGGGGGTTCATACCTTTCCCAAGGGTATTTGCTCAAAAGTGAACATGATAGCGTGACTGGAGTACGAACTTGCTTACTACAATTCTGCAGTCCATCACTTTAACCATTACACCACTAGGACACCCACCACATAGTAAGTGAGGGGAGCCTGTTGTGTAGTGACTAACATGGTGGACTGTGATATCATAGTATATGGGAGGCATGGTGTATAATGACTTATGTGGTGGACAGTGACATCATAGTATATGGGAGGTGTGTGGTGTACCAACTAATGTGGTGTACTGTGACATCATAGTATAGGGGGGGCCTGTGGTGTAATGACTTATGTAGTGGACAGTGACATCATAGTATATGGGGGAGGGCGTGTGGTGTAGTGACTAACATGATGGACAGTGACATCATAGTATATGGGGAGTGTAGTGACTAATGTGGTGGACAGTGACATCATAGTATATGGGGGGGCGTGTGGTGTACCAACTAATGTGGTTTACTGTGTCATCATAGTATAGGGGGAGGGCGTGTGGTGTAATGACTTATGTGGTGGACAGTGATATCATAGTATATGGGGGAACGTGTGGTGTAATGACTAATGTGGTGGACTGTGATATCATTGTATATGGGGGAGGGTGTGTGGTGTAATGACTTATGTGGTGGACAGTGACATTATAGTATATGGGGGTGCGTGTGGTGTAGTGACTAATGTGGTGGACTGTGATATCATTGTATATGGGGGAGGGTGTGGGGTGTCATGACTTATGTGGTGGACTGTGACATTATAGTATATGGGGGGGTGTAGTGACTAATGTGTTGGACTGTGACATCATAGTATATGGGGGAGGGCATGTGGTGTAATGACTTATGTGGTGGACAGTGACATCATAGTATATGGGGGAACGTGTGGTGTAATGACTAATGTGGTGGACAGTGACATCATAGTATATGGGGGCGTGTGGTGTAGTGACTAACATGATGGACAGTGACATCATAGTATATGGGGGGTGCTTGTGGTGTAGTGACTAACATGGTGGACAGTGACATCACAGAAAGTGAGTTCAAACACAAGTCACACTCTTACGTTCACTTTTGGATTAATACCCTTTGGCAGAGGTATGAATCTCTTTATTACCCCCAGTTATGGGTCAAATAGTACCACCACCCTTCTTCTTCAAAGATGGATTTGCTATCAAATAACCCATAAAGGTTGTTAAGTTATTAAACAAAAGAAAGTGAATGAGTGATCAACTTGATTCAATGTCATAGCAATAGTCCTATTAGAAGCATCAGTTTCTACAACAAGGGGTATTGTTTCATTGATGGAATGCAACAATGCTTTTACAATTTTCATTTTGTAGTCATTGAATACTTTCTGGTGAAGAGGAAATGTTTCTATGACCACTAAAGTTCTAATCTTACAGGATAACTTTGGGATTCACTGAGAATAGTATGAAAATAGACCAACAACTTGACTTAAGGTAGTTTTGTCTTAGAGATTGGCAGTTCCTTAAGGAGTCTCAATCTCTTTGTGTCAAGTCTTAGTAAGCCATTGGGTATTACTATGTTTCGTTTCGTTTCTGTCACCACATAACCTACATCTACTGTTTTGTTGCATCTTATCCATTCTGGCTTTGATATGATTAGTCCTTATGGTGTTCTTTTGTACAGCTATTAGAAGAGATTCTGTTTTTCTCTTAAGTTTTCCCTTTCTTAACCACGTACACGTTTTCTCATGTGAGATGTCACCAGTTAGTCATTTAAAACGTCCATAGAGTTGTTTTTCTTCACATTTTTGTTTTCTGGTTATTTTCGTTCTGTTGATTCTCGTGTTGTCATAATGGTTTCTGGTGGCTACTGTTATTATTATTGTTGTTGTTGTCGTTTATTTATTTATTTGTTATGCATCCTTTGCAAGGAAATTGATTAATTTGATAGAAATGGTTGATTTTTCTCATTAAAAGTTTTGGAGCATGCAAATCTCCTGGAATCTCTTCAAATTTTTATCGTATTCTTGCAAAGTCATTCAAGTAAAGATTATATTGTCTACATAAGCGTACATTTCATGAAGCTTGTCTTGCTTGATGCTTTTGTTGATAGTCTTTTGAAAACAGGCTACACCATTTGTGACTCAAAATGGAACTCTGGAAAACCAATAGAGTTTACTATTAACTTTAAATGCCATGTAGAGTTTATCCTCACTTTGGATGGATATCTGATGGTTGACACTTTTTGGGTTCAAAGAACTATTGTATTTAAAGTGTGAATCATTCATCTTTGTGAGTGGGTACACATTGAAATGGGTGAGTCTGTTGATGGTCTGGCTGTAATCAACAATTGGTCCTTATGTTGGCATTCATTGGTTACAATTAGGACCTGAACTTTTCTGGGAGATGTACTTTTCTTGATAACTCCCTCTAAGAGCATCATGTCAATCTCAGACTGTACTAGCCCCTTGTCATCATTTCCTCATCTCTGAGATTTAGTGGCAATAGGTTTTGCAGTCTTGTATCAAGTTGGAGAACAGAGATAGCATGTTCATGCATGGGTATCATATTTTTCTTCACTTATACTTTGTTTTACCCAAGCAAATGATGCTAAAAAACTTGATGCACTAGATTTCTTTGTCCCTCTTTCAGTGTATGAGTGCATTGCAGAGTGTTGGAAATAAATTCAAATAATCCACCAAGAAAAAGAAGAAAAAAAGTTTCTTTACAATGAATAAATTGAGTAAATTTACTTTTGTTCTGAAATTTCTGCATCATTTCTAATTTAGTCATCGACATCAATCTGTTTATTTAGTCATCGACATCAAACTGTTTATTTAGTCATCAATATCAATCTGTTTATTTAGTCATTGACATCAATCTGTTTATATAGTCATCGACATCAATCTGTTTATTTAGTCATCAATATCAATCTGTTTATTTAGTCATCAATATCAATCTGTTTATTTAGTCATCAACATCAATCTGTTTATATAGTCATCAACATCAATCTGTTTATTTAGTCATCAATATCAATCTGTTTATTTAGTCATCAATATCAATCTGTTTATTTAGTCATCGACATCAATCTGTTTATTTAGTCATTGACATCAATCTGTTTATTTAGTCATCAATATCAATCTGTTTATTTAGTCATCAATATCAATCTGTTTATTTAGTCATCGACATCAATCTGTTTATTTAGTCATCAATATCAATCTGTTTATATAGTCATCAATATCAATCTGTTTATATAGTCGTCGACATCAATCTGTTTATTTAGTCATCAATATCAATCTGTTTATTTAGTCATCAACATCAATCTGTTTATTAAATCATCAATATCAATCTGTTTATTTAGTCATCAACATCAATCTGTTTATTTAGTCATCATCATGAATCAGGTTATTTCATCATTGACATCAATCTGTTTATTTAATCTTACACATCAATCTGTTTATTATACGTCATTTTCTTATTTAATCATCAACATCAATTTGCTTATTATACATCACATTCAATGTAATTACTCAAAGGAATGTGTGAATGTCTACTTCAGCATAATGTTTAGCAAGCCATCCTTATAAATCAATTTGCCAGTATAACAAAGTCAATCCTCATTGGGTGCTCTACTGTTGTTGTCTTGTTCCATGAATAAACTAAGCTTACTACATAAGCATGCAAAAGATTTTCTATTTAGGTTTTCATAAACTATAACATTAATAAGTTCCTTTAAGATACTGTAGTCTTCACAGATGTTGAAATTCTAAATTTCTCTATCTTTAACACAGTGTCTATTTATAAATATGAGAAATAGATCCATGTAATTTTTTAATCAGATGAAATTATAACCTGAACTTTGATCAAACAATTGTTTACAATCTAAATAAAAATTTTGCTCTTTTAAAAAAATTAACTATAAGTATTGATTAAGGAGGTGCCCATGGTGTAATGGTTATCATTGTAGGAAATGGACACAGCGACACATGTTCAAATCCTGGATGATACCGATTGCATTTCACATAGCACTAATACCCTTGGGAAAGGTATGAATATAATAATTCTCCCTCCAGCTATGGGTAAATAGTAGGACAGACTGGGTTCTTCAGCCTTGGTGAGGCAGCTAGTCTAGGAGAAGGAAAACTCTGAATTGAAACCTGTTAAACTCCACTTTAAAATTGAACTTGTGTTATATCCAGCCCGAGCGGAGGGGTCAGTAAATATGTATAAATACAAATTAAATTTCCCAGTTTAGAGTGTCATGAATTAACCTCTTTCATTTGAATTATACTTGCTTTTAGAAATTGGTGAAAAATCTGTGGCATTAAAACCTGCCCTGTTTTTATTGCAACTACTATTCTATTATTCATAATTGGAGGAATGAAGTGGTTTCTAATGTTCTGCCATACAAAAGATGCAGTGTATGGTGTTCAACCTACACGCCATATTGTGGGGGGTGTATTTCCCACATGCACACCAAGTAAGTAAGGAGTTAAAATATGCATTAAAAAAAAAAGAAACTATTGAAGAAATAATTTGTAAATGAATATAATATTTAAAGAAAAGATAGCATAAAAGAGTAGTTGGAAGAGATGTATAGAAAAGCTGCACATTTAGAAGTTATGCATGTTTACAAGAGATGCACCGTTATATGATATACACAAAAATATGCACATTTACCAGAGATGCAGTTAAAAGAGATGCACAGTTAGATGATATACACAGAAGAGATACACTTTTAGAAAATATGCACAAAATATCATGGTTAAAAATAAATGATATGCCTCCACCATCAACTCTAAAAAAAAACTTTTCTAGTTTTATTATTTTTTAATTAGTATATATATATATATATATATATATATATATATATATATATATATATAAAAAATGAGGGCTTAATTAACATTTTTCATTAACTTTTTCTATTAGTTTATCTGTCCTACTATTGGGCAAACTGTTTCTGCTTTATATATATATATATATATATATATATATTGTTTACTTAGGCAGCAAATCATTATCTAAACAGGTTTGGTTGAATACTGTAGATTGTTTCTTTTTTTTTAATGTTCAAGTGAAGATGTTCAAGTCTTTTCACTAGTCTTCTTACTTCTGGGTCAAGTTGGTTAAGAAAAAACCTTACATTCGCCCAAGTGTTAACAATCCGCAGTATGTAAGCAAACCTATATATATATATATATTTAGAGAGAGAGAAAGAGAAACAGACAAAAAGACAGAAAAATGAACAAAAGCCCTAAGACAAAGAGAAATTTTTTTTTATGTCATTTATTTTTTTGATTG
>CAUZXS010004094.1:75000-130415 GCA_963585895.1 Sepioteuthis lessoniana
TTTCGACCTTATTAGGTCTCATCAGCAGTGTATACCGTAATCTCCACCACTGGAGATCGAACCAGCGACCACAGATTGCAGTGCTGAAACTCTACAACTGAGCCACCAGTTCATATCACACACAAGTGACGCCAAATCAACTAGTCATGGTAATTGCGCGGCCAAATAACCTAAATGTGTATTGCAAGTTACATCTGTACTCTTTCCAGAGGACACGGTCACCCCCCAGGGCCATGTCTCCAGTAGTGGAGATTATGATATACACTGCAGATGAGACCTAATAAGGTCGAAACAGCTGTCCAGTGTTCCCGTATATCAAGCATAGGTGTTCGACGGATTTTCTAGTCATGGTAATTCAATTCACAATATTAATTCCTCTACTTAAAAAATAAAAATATGTACATCCAGACATTGTTAAGATCAATTAAAATACTCAGAAGAATTCTGGAGACCTGAGGAGACTTGCAGTCATTCAGACTCCAGTCAAAGGCCACCAGTGAATGCGGACATGAAAAACTAACAAGAAGCAAAATAATAATAAAAGAACTTTAGTAAACTTTATACAGATAAAACACAAAAAGTTTGTAAATTTAGGACCCACAATCTCAATTTTTTTCTTTCGTACATGAAGTATTTGAAGTTATGCTGAACTATAAACTAACAAGTTGGCAGGTAAATAAATTTGTAGCGTGTCTTGATATATCAGAACTTGATCATACACTGAACAAAAAACAGGTAAAATATTCAAGTATATAAACATCTAAAATTATAACCAGAAGTATTATATCTTTAAATACCTGAGTTTCTGATGAATTTGAACGTAAGCCTCTTCATCATCAGTAAAATCCCGCCAGGTAAAGAAGAGCAGCTAAAAATCCAACAAATTCTAACCAACTAAGGTTAGCTTAATAAATTTAGCAATACCTTGAACTTGTGCTATTTATGTAGATAGCTTTAGTTACTTTGACAGCATAATGTAGTGAAAAAGAAAAGACTAAACATCTGCTATTCTCTAAGAAGCAACAACAAAATAGAAAGAACGAGCTGTCCCTCAAAAAAAGAATAAACATGACCTAATCAATAAAATTCAAAGAATCAGGGACTACATTATGAAATAATAAACAGCTATAAACGACAGCTGTTCAAGTAAAGAGTTTTCATTGAATGTCTGGATTCAAAAGTGTGTCAAGCTTTGTTGATATTTTGCAAATATACCATCATATAATGAAAAGTTCTTTACTGTAATGATCTTATCTTTTTTACTAGTTTTGGGATAGAGCCTCACACTAAAACTTTTAATACAGCACCAAAGTGTAGATAATTGGTAGGAATTGATTATCAATGGAGTTTAAGAACTGAATAAACTAAAAGGATTAGGGTCTTCAATATGAAAGTTGGAGACAACAGTTAAAATTTCCTTTACATCTGCATTTCTGCTATTTTTTAAATGCAGTTTGAAAAAAAAAAAATTTAGAATTTTTGCATGTTAACATACTTTAATGTGAATTTGGTATTCATACTGCTAACTTGAAAGACACATACACCGGCAGCCTGAATTCTGACTGCAGAATACCAATTTCTACATCCCTGTTGCCTATAACTGACAATATTATTTTGGCTCATTAGCCTAATGGGTAGAGTGTTTGCCAATGGTCTGGGACAACTGGGTTCAATCCTAGGTGGAGTCATACCAAAGGCTTTAAAAATGGTACTTGATACCTCATTGCTTAACACTCAGCAATATAAGGTACGTACTAAGGGTAAAGTGGAGCAATCCAGGGAAAGGAGTAGCGCCCTCCCCTACACCTCGGTGTAGTAGCTATTGAAAAGGGAGCCTTCTGGTCACCTTCAACTACAGTTGCCAACTTAATTTATTTCATTAATAACTTGCTTACTAAATTGCCATTGCAGTCCAGCAGTTTAGCCACTTCACCATGTGACTCTCTGTAAAAGGATAGGTTAAAGGTTTGAGAAAGTGTAATAATTATCAGTAATCCTATTTACCCAACCCCTCCGCTTGGGCAGGATATGACACAAGGTCAATTTTTAAGCAGAGTTTAACAGATTTGAATTCAGGGTTTTCCTTCTCCTAGACTAGTTGCCTCATCAAGGCTGAAGAACCCAGTCTGTCCTATTATTTACCCATAGCTGGAGGGAGAATAATTGGATTCATACCTTTCCCAAGGGTATTAGTGCTATGTGAAATGCAATCATTCTCGTCCAGGATTTGAATTCGAGTCGCCGTGTCCACTTCCTACAACGATAACCATTACACCACGGGCACCTCTAATTATCAGTAATGAAAACAGAATCAGCATACTGAGTTCAAACTTAGACTGAGGTTTCTTGTGTTTCTTAACACGAACACAATTGAATTACTATTGCCAAATATTTCAATATAAAATATCCAATTGTTGGCACATCAGTGATGAGAAAGTGGCTGAGTGAGTATGTGGGAAAACCATTTTTCCATAACTTTACTGTCCACGTTGCAGCAACAGTAAATAGCTATTACACCCATTCTCAACCTTGACAGAAAATAGACAATAAAAACAGGGTAACTATATAAAATTGCCAGGAATGGTCTTTAAGAAACGATTCGTTTCTTGTCATTGGATATCTTTGTTCAGAGGAACTGCCATCAAAAAAACAAAAACAAAAAACCTTTCCTGTTTTCTAATGTGTTTGGTCAAAAGTTCTATTGGAAGCAAAAACTAAACATAGACTGCTTACTTTTCAACCAGGGAATGGTCATGTACGACTTTGAGGAATTAGCTATCACTTGGCTGAACTTTTCATTCCCAAGACAACACAGAGAAAGGAGCAGCAAAACATTCACATCTCCAGGTTGCAATCAACAATGCATGCAAGAACAAACAGAGACAAGCAGAAATAGAACTGATAATATTTGCAGTTAATTTCCTTCTATTTGCCAACTGCAAACTCTGGAAGCATTCCAGTGACACCCTTTAAATACTCTTGGAAAAGCAATCACTTGTGCCGATCCAAATCCAAGAACAGTAGGAGGCGGGTGAAGAGTGAGAATGACCAGCTAAATTCTTTGAACAGCTCTCTTCAGAAAAGCAAGCATTTAAAACACTTTAATATTTTTTTTTTTAAATATTTACAAAACAATAGTTCATAAATTAATACTCTCAATATGGTCTTCTTTTTGTATTGTATAAATATTATATACCATACCTATGAATATTAATGGGTATGTCCCAATCTTCATAAATATGTTGTACACTTGTAATTGAGGGGTAATATGCTGATGAAGTAGTTTACCACTAGCAGTGGGTTACTTTCTTCATACCAATGGGGAGTATTGTATTTTGTTATGTCTCATTCGTTCACCTTTTGTTCAGTTATAACAATTAACAATTTTGAAATAGCAAACCTGTCGACAGAGGTTAGTAGATGCTACTTGTATCCCTTGCAGAGAAGTAAGACCTCTCTCCTAAAGGGGTGTCCTGGGTATGACATTAAACTCCATCTGATGCTGAGGTAACAGTTCTGGAGATTTGGCAAGTGTCAAGAACCTGTACATTGCCATGACTGCCAGGAGTGGTAGCAGTTGTTAGGATCAAATATATCTGCTAAAAAATCATATTTGTTCAATAGAACTGTGTGCAAAAATAACTCTTTAGAAAAATCAACACAAAATTGATAGATAAGAACATACAGTGAACATGATTGCCAAACCTTGAGGCATAAAATAACTGAATACAGGTTGACATGCAGTTAAAATGAATCAATCATTTTGAAAGAGCTTTTGTGATAATTCTCAATTTTATTCAATTATTTAAACATCTTTGATTATTGTCTTCACATTGGTTGTTATATTCATAATATTTTGACTGCTGTACTCTCCAGCCTTCTTCATAGAATTCAGATCAAATCTTTTATTCAATCTATGGAGGCCGTCTGTTTTCATTTCACTGCCAATACCAAGGGATATCTTGTATCAGTTAATCCACCATCTCAGGCAATTTGAGATATTCTGAACATTGACTTTAACAAGATACCTGAAGTAGGCCATATGGGACAATAACTGAAACAAACTTAATATAACCAAGAAAATAAGTTTTGGTGTAGTTTGGTTTCATGGCACATTAACCATTGTAGGTTATTAATGCCAGATCCATTTTTATACATAGACACAGTTCTACTTCAAAGAATTCAGTTCATCCTAAGTACACAGTTTCAATTTCAAAAACACTTCTATTTCAAACAATTCTGTTTTGCCTAAGTAACATATCACTCAATAAGTCCCAGGCCTGACATATAGATGGTACCACTAATAAAAAATCCATATGATTTTCATAAAGCACTAACTGGCATGTGCCAAAATTTGAGCCAAATCGAATTATTAGTTTACAAATTACAGTTATCTAAGTGAAGTTACTGTTGATAAAGCATTGTTTTGTGTGTTGATAAAGCATTGTTTTCTAATGGGAAAAAATACTATTCAAGCAAAATAAAGGCTGGATAAGTGTTATTTGGACTCTGCTCCATCTGAAACAATGGTTAAGAGGTGGTATACTGACTTTAAACATGGTCGCACAGACAGAAATGATGCTAAACATTTAGGTCACCCAAATTTGGCAGCTGTCCTAGAAAACAAAAAAAAAACTCCACAAACTTGTTTTGGCCTATCATAAATTGAAGTTGCATGAGATAGCAGAGGAGTTGAAGATATCAGAAGGCAATGTATTCACCATTTTGCATGAACATTTGTCAATGAGAAAGCTGTATTCGAAGTGGTTGCTCACAGTCAATCAAAAACAACAATTCTGAGCTTTGTTTGGAACTGTTTCAATGCAATAAAAAGGAGTTTCTGTCTAAATATATAACAATGGTAGAAACATGGATCCACCACCTCACTCTAGAGTTAAATCAGCTGTCAGCTGTGTGGACAGCAGCAGGTGAAAGCTGTCCAAAGTGACCAAAGGTGCAAACATCAGCAGGCAAGGTTTTGGCCTCTGTATTTTGGGATGGGCAAGGTATTTTGTTCATTGATTACCTTGAGAAAGGAAGAAGCATCAGTAGTGAATATTATATAGCATTATTGGTGCGTTTGAGGGAAGAAATTGTCAAAAATGACCACAAATGAAGAAGAAAAAAGTGCTCTTTCACCAAGATAATGCACCATGTCACAAGTCAATCACAATGATGGTAAAACTACATGAATTGCACTTTGAATTGCTTCTGCACCCACCCAATTCTCCAGATCTGGCTGCCAGTGACTACTGGCTTTTTGCAGACCTTAAAAGAATGCTCCAGGGAAAGAGATTTGGCTCTAATGAAGAAGTGATATCAGAAATTGGGGCATATTTTGAGGCCAAAGACAAATCATTCTACAAAAAGGCATTGAATTGTTAGAGAAGTGTTGGAATCAGGGTATCACCCTAGAAGGAGACTATGTTGCTGAATAAAGTCAAATTTTGCTTAAAAGTTGTTTTATTAGTTAGACCCGGAACTTATTGAGTGATGTGTTACACAGTTTAGTTCTATTTGATCCATAGATAGGACCTATCAGGCTCTACCACTTCGGGCCTGAGTGGATCTGGAAGTGATGGCAATGAAAGGATACTCCACAATGTCCAAAGCTCCTCACTAAAATAAGGATTATTGTCTGAGATATATAAATAACATAAATTAGAACTCATCTCAGAAAATTAAATTGTTTTCTTAAGGAATATGAGATACCCAAAAACATGGACAGCAGAATGAGAACAGTGTGCCTCCAAGAAATAAAAGGTTCAGTTGGAAATTCCCAGAAGATTACTATGACAAGATACCAGAGGAAAGCCAGAGGTTACAATGCCTAAAAAATTGGGAGTATAACAAAAACGATAATGTTTAAAATATATGAATAACAACAACTCATCTCAGAGATTTAGACAAAAATTCAAAAATTTATCTTTATTTTTTGTCGGATCCATTTTTAACATTTCAGAACAGAGAAATTTAACTAGAGAATAGTCAAAATTTATTTTTATATTAAATTTATAAGTAGAATAAAAATCTTCTGTGTGGAATTTTGCTTAGAAATTATAATTACATTCTTTTTTATTCAATAGAGAACAAGATTCAATATTAACCGAAAACTATAATAACTAATAACAAAAAAAAAGAGAGCAAAAAAACAAAATAAAAAGAAACTCACCTGATGTATGCTGTAGTTTATTTCACAATGATCACACAAATGAGGATATTATCATGTTGGTGACATAGAATATGCTGACTGTATTCTTTGCTGAGGGGTAAGATCCCCCCCCCGAAAAAGGGGTGTCCTGGTCATGACACTGAACTGCATCGTATGGTGAGATTCCAGTTCTGGAGATCTGAAGAGTGCAGAGAACTCTCTTATTCTCATTACTCCCAGGTTCACTGTGACACAGAGTGTTAGTACCTGTTAGGGTCCCATCTATGGGTCAAATTGATCTTTTTAAAAATTATCTATATTTAATACAACTGTGTGCAAAAAAAACTTTTAAGAAACAACTACACAAAAAATGGAAATATGAACATCCAATGAATACAATTCCATACCTTCTAGGCATAAAATAATCACAGACAAGTTGACATGCCATTAAAATCAATCAATCAAACAAGTAGATGAGGATAGATGTTAATCCTTCAAACTTTAAATCTAATACTAGAATTATAAAAGCTGAGTTTTAATATTAGATGGAGTATTATATTCCTAGATGTAATTTTTTAATCAGTGAAAAAGGTGGGGTACTTAATTGAAAAAATAAACGAATAAATAAATAAATAACAAAAATAATAAATCAAAACTAAATGACAAGTACAATAATGTTGCAAATACAAATAGGAGTGATGCTAGAGACTTATCAAACAAGTCATACTGAAAGCACCTGTTCCCACCAGATCCCTGAAGTTAAGAAATAATGAGTCTGCTCGGTGCTTAGATAATATTACTGATACGTACTACAACTGTTCAATTCTTGTCTCCAAATTAAAAAACAAAAAGAAAGAGAGATAATAAGAATAAAGAAATAAAAAAAGAAAAGAAAACGTCCTAACTGAAGATTAAGAATAAAAAAAAAACAGCAGAAAGAAAAAGATACTAAGTGAAAGACATGAATGAAAAAGAAAGAAAGAAAGAAAAAAAAAAGAAAGATTGAAAGAAAGTGATACTAACTGAAAGACATACATGAAAAAGGACAAAGAAAGAAAGAAAGAAAGAGATACTAACTGAAAGACATAAATGAGAAAGAAAGAAATACTAACTGAAAGACATAATGAACAAGGAGAAAGAAAGAAAAAAAGAAAGAGATACTAACTGAAAGATAAATGAAAAAGAAGAAAGAAAGAAAAAAGAAAGAGATACTAACTGAAAGACATAAATGAGAAAGAAAGAAAGAAAGAGACACTAACTGAAAGACATAAATGAAAAAGTAGGAAGAAAGAAAGAGAAAAAAAGAAAGAGATACTAACTGAAAGACATAAACGAAAAATGAGAAAGAAAGAAAGAGATACTAACTGAAAGACATAAATGAAAAATGAGAAAGAAAGAAAGAGATACTAACTGAAAGACATAAATGAGAAAGAAAGAAAGAAAGAGACACTAACTGAAAGACATAAATGAAAAAGTAGGAAGAAAGAAAGAAAAAAAAAGAAAGAAAGAGAAAAAAAGAAAGAGATACTAACTGAAAGACATAAACGAAAAATGAGAAAGAAAGAAAGAGATACTAACTGAAAGACATAAATGAAAAAGGAGAATGAAAGAATGAAAGAAAGAGATACTAACTGAAAAATAAAAAATAAATGAAATGTGGAAAAAAAAGGAAAAATTGAAGAAAGAAAAGATGTCCACTATAAACTAAATGAGAAAGAAAGAAATAAAGATGCTAGCTGAAGAATAAAATGGACATGAAAGAAAGAAAATAAGTAAGAAAGCAAAGTAACAACAGGTACTGTTAGTAACCTACAGAAAAGCTTCGTAGATGAGAATAAGAATGAAGTTAAGCAACTAAGAGCCTGTTCACTACTCAGATGGGTGACAGTGAGGAAGAGTAGGTACAGTAAGCAACTAGAGGTCTGTGTGCGAGACTAAATGAAGCTTAGTAGATGACAACAAAAAAATAAATAATGGTGACAGTGTTATATTTTGACCTACGACCCAGCCCAAAAATACTATTCCAAGGTGATACACCGGAAGGAAGTGACACATTCCAATGGCCAGTAATCGAAAGAGATCGTGTGGGCGGATTAAGGCTTATGATATGGGACAAGGTGAAGGTCCCATTGTGCCACTACAGTGATGCACCGGAAGAGAGTAACCTCTGAACTGCATGACAGTTATTTCCGCTTGATGACGATTAAACATTCGATTTCAAAGATCCAGTGGGCGATCGTGGGGGCATTGAATTATTATATAATTGAGTTGAGTTGGGTGCCAAAGCAGTTGCCAGTAGAATTCCAGACAGTAGAGACCAGATGTGGTAGGGAAAGCCACACCAGACCGAAGAGGCTCTCGGAACCCCCCGATAGAGTGAGCCCTAGGCCTCCGGTTGAACATTAAGAGAACAAGAAAGACACAACGTGACGGTCATAACAGTGGGGTCAAAATATGCAGTTTATGTTCGGTTTCCAGCACCCTCTCACATGCTAACCTTGAACAACCCTTTCGAACCCTTGCAATAAAGAGAGAGGTAAATATTTTGTTAAAGAAGTCTTCCTGCTTCCTTTCTTCACGCATCTTTCTGTGTGCGTCTGGCTTTACTATTATTGAGTCGTTATGATACGGCAAATGAATATATATATGTATGCAACACATATTAATTTGGTGCTTGTGCCAGCAGAGTTCTTCAAGGATTCATAACGAACCTGGTTACCGTAAGCGACAGTTTTAAGCATCACAACACGACATCAACGAAGAGGGACAAAGAAAAATGCTGGAATTGAAAGAAGTAAAAAGAAATAAAAACAAGAACAAACCATCAACAATAAGAGGAACAGACCGGCGCGGAAAGAACAGAAAGAAAAGAAGAAAACAATGCAACATGCTGGAAGAAAAGAAGAAGAAGAAGAAAAAAAAGAAAACAAGAAACAAGAACAAACCAGCAACAGAGAAGAGAAAAGAAAGAAAAAAAACAGGAAATGTAAGTGGATTGCTCATTCATGTAACTTCTATCTCTCTCTGTTATTTAAATTGGGTATAATAGTGAAAGATTTGTTTTAATGACAAGGGCCTTTCTAGAAGCATAAAATTGGAAATAATTAAAAATGTGTGGTCCCTAGATAAAAATTGAAATTACTGCTATATGTAATATTGTATAGAAGTGAGAGAGGAAAAAAGAAGGGAAAACAAAAGATGACTAGGGGACAGTTGCTGTCCGTTTTTTGATAGACAGCTTATCGTAAACAATAAATTTTATGATAAATTTTATCAATGGGATTTTTTTATCGTAAATAGGTCTTTATGAGAAAAAAAAATGGTAGTAACTTTTCATTGATCCAGACAAGTGGTGATTGAAAATTAGAATTTCAGTCCGAGATCTGGAATCCCGCATATCTGTAGTTAAGACCTTCTGGGTCAGGTTTTTATGTTTGGAACTTGTGGATTGGAAATGAGAATTTTAATCCGAGAGATGGAATCTTGGGAGCATTAATGGGATTGTCCATGAATTTCTCACATTGGTGTTTGTCTGAAGAATGTGCATATACTTTTTCGATATTTATGAAGTTGGGAGAATCGATATTTTTGGCGCTGGTAGAATCAGGCCGGTTGTTTTGCTGTGGAAATTGTTGATATCAATGATTAAAGACATAGGTATTGTCTTGAAAACAGTCTTGCCGTGGAGGCAGAGTAACTAAGAGACAGATGTTTTTTGTGTCTGATGAGGCAGACAGGTATTTTGTGAGTTTCCCCTGGAGTGAAGCTTTGAGATTGTTATTGGGGAAGATATTTTGAAACAGGGTTTGGGATGTAATTAAGAGATGCGCAAAATTTTGACGGAACCAAGTGTGGCGAAGTTTCGCAGATTCGGAAATATTTTGAGTTGGGAAATGTTGGCAGAATTTATAAAAGTTTGGGTTGTTTAGAAAAAAAACTGGGGATATTTTGTGAAAAGAAAAAAAAAAGAAGAAGAATGCTCGTAAGCTATTGAAAAAGTCTTATTATAAATCAGGCTTAATTTATGGTACTATAGACTGAAATTGAATAAACTGGGAAGCGAACCTATAGTTATCGTGTTAAGGTAAAGACAGAGAGGTAGATATAAGGTTGAAAAAAAAAAGGGACATTGAATGAGCAATTTATTATGAAAAAAAAATGAAAAAAAAAAGAAAACAAAATGAAAACAAAAACAAAAACGTACAGGACAATAGAAAAAAAAATGACGGAGAAAAAAAAAGAGAAGAAACTTGAACATTGTTGAACACAGCGTATGAAAAAAAGAAAGAAAGAACAGACATTTTTAGTAAAATAGACAGTACATCACTACATAGATTGAAAAAAAGAAGAAAAGAAAACTGAACATTTTTTTATTGTGATTGTAACATTGTTTTGACTTGTTGTAAAGTGAAAAATTTTTTGAGTTTGAGTTTAAAGGCGGCATTAGAAATTTTTTTTCCTGTTCATATTATGAAATTTGACGAAAACCATTTACAGAAGATTTTATTCTAGGTTTACAAATATTTGCAATTATATTGATTCTAAATTTTTTTTTTAGAATTTGGGGTTTTCGTCGAATAGGAAATATATTTTTTTTGGGGGGGGGTTCTGTTTTGAGGAATCGGTGGCTGACGTGAGAATAGGACAGACATTCATCCAATTGGTTTCAGATTGTTGATGGGTAGACGGTAAAGAAAGCAATTCTATTGAAGAATTCGCCGGCCCATGAAGCTGTTCTATTTTTTAGTTTGGAGTTCTGAGAATGGAATAAAAGAAAAAAAGGCGTGGCCTACTCCAAAATTTTGTGGATGATGTCTGAGTCTTTCAGTCACGATGATGTTTTGGATTCCTGTGTAATTTAGTAAAGTGAAACGGATCTGGGAAAGACGAGATGCCTATATATTGGTAGCCAAGAGGGTTCCTGATTAAATTGAAAAGAAACCCGGCGCGGGTTTGATCAGGTAAAGCTTGTTTCCTCAAGGGCTTGCAAACCAATGGGTATGGAAACAGAAACTTAATGGAAAAATATGGGTAACACATTGCTAATTAGTATTTTGCGTGGACTATTTTAGGTGGTTTACAGCATGTGTGCCAGATTGTGATACATTCGGATATATTGTGATACTTTGTTTTGGGCCATGATTTTTGTGGAATGCTTTGGGCCTTGAAGATATTGTGTTATAGTTTATGAAATTCTCCGGTTACTCCAGGTAGGAACCTGTTGAGCAAAGAACTGGAGTGTGGTCATGAGGAATCCAGGCAAAATGTATTGCTGGAATGACCAGGGTCACTACGTTTGTGACCAGGATCTAGGACAAGAGTATGGTCCTTTTAGGGTTTTGAAATTTCTTCAAGGAATTATGGAGGGCCCGCTGTGTTGAGAAGATAAAAATGCATCCATATGGTACCTTGATGCACACATGTCAAGATAGCCAACCACGCAAAGATAGTAAGAGAAATTTAGATAATAATTAGCCGGGCAAGTGTTACAAAGCGAGAAGGTCGCCTCCTAAGTAAGATTTTGTTTGCTGTAGTTCAAGTAATTCTTTTTGTATTTTCAGCCATTATTGTCCTTTGTAAATTATTCTGTAAAATATGTGTGAGGTGATGGAGACGAACGTGAAGAAAATTCCACATGTGGAATTTTGAAAAATAATTAACGGATGATTGTTATATTTTGACCTTCGACCCAGCCCAAAAATGCTATTCCAAGGTGATACACCGAAAGGAAGTGACACATTCCAATGGCCAGTAATCGAAAGAGATCGTGTGGGCGGATTAAGGCTTATGATATGGGACAAGGTGAAGGTCCCATTGTGCCACTACAGTGATGCACCGGAAGAGAGTAACCTCTGAACTGCATGACAGTTATTTCCGCTTGATGATGATTAAACATTCGATTTCAAAGATCCAGTGGGCGATCGTGGGGGCATTGAATCATTATATAATTGAGTTGAGTTGGGTGCCAAAGCAGTTGCCAGTAGAATTCCAGACAGTAGAGACCAGATGTGGTAGGGAAAGTCACACCCGACCGAGGGGGCTCTCGGAAACCCCTGATAGAGTGAGCCCTAGGCCTCCAGTTGAACATTAAGAGAACAAGAAAGACACAACGTTACAGTCATAACAGTGGGGTCAAAATGTGCAGTTTATGTTCAGTCTCCAGCACCCTCTCACATGCTAACCTTGAACAACCCTTTCGAACCCTTGCAATAAAGAGAGAGGTAAATATTTTGTAAAAGAAGTCTTCCTGCTTCCTTTCTTCATGCGTCTTTCTGTGTGCGTCTGGCTTTACTATTATTGAGTCGTTATGATATGGCAAATGAGTATATATATGTATGCAACAACAGAAAGTGTTCCCCCATCCTTTGTAAGAGAGAGGACTCAATTGATACCAACTAATTCAGACAGGGTCTATAATATTCTTGGTTCATCTTAAAAGAATTGAATTTTCTCAAGTTGAATTTCACGAATCCATCATCTACAGTTCAGAATTATTTCCTAATTCTAAAATTTATCTCTGCTAAATTTATATTTTTGTCTTTCCAACAGTTTGTGAATTTGAAAGTTGACATTAGATTTCAAGAGTTGGCTTTTGGAGGTTTTGTTTGGTTTCATTTTGTTTCTTTGTTTCATGGCACATCAACCCCTTATGGGTTATCTAATAGTGAAATTTAATTCATTTGTAGATGTTTGCTTATAGTATGTATTTATTAATACAAATATTTTTCAAGTATTTCTATTTAATTGTGGGTTGGTTGGTTGTTTTATTTTACAGCGTATCAATGCTTTTCAGGTCATTTAATGCCGACTTAAGTCATTTTGATTAAAGTTTCAAACAATTCACTTTAGTATAAGTGTAGTTTTTTCTTTATATACAGTTAAAAGTCAAAAGTTAATTTCAAACAATTCAGTTGAGCATAAGCACACAGTTTAGTTCTATTTGACCCATAGATAAGACCCTATCAGGTGCTACCACTCCAAGTCAGAGTGGACCTTAGGTTGATGGTAATGAAGAGGGACTCTGCATTCCCCAAATATCCAGCATTACTGTAGCCTCACCATCAGATTGTTTAGCGTCATATCTAGGACACATGTTAGTGGAGTCTTAACCTTTCTGCAGAGATGCAGTCAGTGTATTCTACTGCCTCAGCTGAATTGACCTTCCATTGTGGAAATTAATAAGTGTCAGCAACAAGGTCCATATCCAGGTTCAGAAAACCTAATCACAAGGCACAGAGCAGAATATCAAACACAAAGCACAATATCCTCATATCAGGCACAGAGTAGAATATCAAACACAAAGCACAATATCCTCATATCAGACACAAAATACAGTATCCTCAAGCCAGACACAAAGAACAATTTCCTCAGATCAGACACAAAACACAGTATCCTCAAGCCAGACACAAAGCACAATATCCTCAAGCCAGATACAAAGCACAGTATGCTCATATCACACACAATGCACAATATCTTCAAGCCAGAATACAAAGCAAAATATCTTCATATCTGACACAAAACACAATATCCCCAAGCCAGATATAAAACACAATATCCTCAAGCCACACACAAAGTACAATACCCTCAAGCCAGACTCAAAGCACAATATCCTCATATCGGACACAAAGCACAATATCCTTATATCAAACACAAAGCACAACATCTTCAAGCCAAACAAAAAATTCAATATCTTCAAACCTCTCACAAAGCAAAATATCCCCATATCAGACACGAAGTAGAATATCCTCATATCAGACACAAAAAAAGATTCTCATAACTTACACAAACAATGATATCCTCATATCTGACACAAAGCATAATATCCTCAAGCCAGACATAGAACAGAATAACCTCATATCAAACACAATGCACAATATCTTCATATTTTACACAAAACACAATATCTTCAAGTCACACACAAAGCACAATATCCTCAATCCTGACACAAAACAATATCCTCAAGCCAGACACAAACCATAATATCCTCATATCAGACAAAAAAGAGAATATCCTCATATCAGAGACAAAGTAGAATATACTCAAATCTGAAACAAAGTTCAACGTCCTCAAAGCTGACACAGAGCAAATATCCTCAAGTCACACACAAAGCACAGAATCCTCAAGCCAGACACGAAGCACAGAATCCTCAAGCCAGACATGAAACACAAAATCCTCAAGCCAGACATGAAACACTATATCTTCATAGACATAAAGCAGAATATTCTCAAACCAGAAATAAAACCGAATATCCTCATATCAGACACAAAACATAATATCCTCAAGACAGACAAAAAGCAGAATATTCTGAAGCCAGTCACAGAGCAGAATACTCTCAAGCCAGATACAAAGCACAATATCCCCAAATCAGAAACAAAGCAGAATATTCTCATATCACACAAAGTAAAATATCCTCAAGCCAGAAATAAAGCACAATATCCTTCTGTCAGACAAAAAGCAGAATATTCTCAAGCCTGACACAAAGCCCAATATCCTCAAATCAGACATGAAATACAATATCCTTATATCAGACACAAAGTTGAATATCCTCATATCTTCAACAAAGCACAATATCTCCACAATATCTTCAAGCCAGACAGAAAGCACAATATTCTCAAGGCAGACACAAAGCACAATATTTTCTAGCCAGACAAAAAGTAAAATATCCCCATATCTGATACAAAGCACAATATCCTCATATCTAACACAAAGTACAATATCCTCATATCAGACACAAAGCAGAATATCATCATATCTGACACACAATATCCCCATATCTGACAAAAAGCACAATATCTTCATATGAGGCAAAAAGCATAATATCCTCATTTCTGACACAATGCAGGATATCCATATATCTGAAACAAAGCACAATATCCTCATATCAGACACAAAGCAGAATATTCTCACTCCAAACACAAAGTAAAATATCCTTAAGGTAGACACAAAGAAAAATATCCTCATATAAGACACAAAGACAAATATCCTCATATCTGACACAAAGAACAAAATCTTCATATCTTACACAAAATACAATATCCTCATATCAGATAAAAAGCATAATATCCTCAAGCCAGACACAAAGAACAATATCATCAAGTCTGACACAAAGCACAATATCCACAAGTCACTCACAAAGTGTAATATCCTCAAGTCATACACAATGTACAATACCTTCTATGCAGATACAAACCACAATTTACTAATATCAGATACAAAGCAGAATATCTTCATATCAGACACAAAGCATCATATCCTCAAGCCAAACACAAAGCAAAATATTTTCAAGCCCAACTCAAAGTACAATATCATAAAGTTAGACAGAAAGAACTACATCAGCATCTCGGACACAAAGCAAAATATCCTCAAGCAAGACATAAAGCAAAATATTCTCAAGCCAGAGACTCAAAGCAGAATATTATCATATCAAACACAGAGAACAATATACTTATATCCAACACAAAGCACAATATCCTCAAGCCTGACACAAAGCACAATATCCTCAAGCCAGAGACAAAGTACAATATCAGGGGTGTCCTCATGGTGTAATGGTTAAAGCGATGGACTGTGCAATCGTAATAAGCGAA
This sequence comes from Sepioteuthis lessoniana, assembly GCA_963585895.1. Classification (NCBI taxonomy): domain Eukaryota; kingdom Metazoa; phylum Mollusca; class Cephalopoda; order Myopsida; family Loliginidae; genus Sepioteuthis; species Sepioteuthis lessoniana. The sequence goes on from CAUZXS010004094.1 coordinate 90,736, forward strand.
TTCAAACTCCAGTCACTCTATTACGTTCACTTTTGGACAAATACCCTTGGGAAAGGTATGAACCCATTTATACTCCCAGCTATGGGTTAAATAGTACCACAACGGTTCTTCTTGGAGAATGGCTTTGGCATGAAATAACCTACAAAGGTTGATATATCATTAAACAAAGAAACCAAACCAAACCAAAGCAAAGCACAATATCCTCAAGTCCTAAGCAAAGCCTGCTCATGCAATAAGATTGATACTACCTGCTGTTCAAAAATCAATAGCTTTTATGGACAAAACAGAAACTTATGATTGGTCAGCAACCAACCATCCCACCCCTTCATTCCTAATGAAATGACATTTCCATTGCTAGGCTACATTTTTCATTTAGTCGGGAATCACAGACACCTTTACCTGACACTCACTAATTACAGTCACTTCCCCAAACAGTATGGTTTCCTCCTACACTAAAACACAATTATTCAGTTCCAAGAAACAATTCCTATCCATTAATAGTCATTTGTTTGCGCATAGTAACATGGTTTAAAATTTCCCCGTATAATACAAATAATTTTCAAACAGATTTTTATTTGACCCATCGATGGGACTCTAATGAGTACTACAACTCCCTTTTTTGGCAGGGGGTGCTCTTACTTCTCTGCAAAGGATGTCATCATCATCATCATGTCGCGCCGTCTGCGCGGATATCCCTGACCGTCTCTCGCCATTTCTCCCTATCACTCATCGCCTCCGGCAGGTCTTCAGGATTACAACCCGTGTCCTCACATAGCTGCTGTATGTAAGTTCGTGCTGGTCGTCCCACACTTGCACATCCATGAGTGGGGGTCCACAGGAGTACATCGCTTATGAGCTCGTCCTTGCTTCTCCAGCAGTGTCCCGCGTGTCTGGTTCGTCGAACTTGTATAGTTTTTGTGATGGGGGGCAAGTGTCCGTATAGTTGGAGTCTCGTGGGGTGTTGTCGCCAGGACTTGTTTAATACTGCTCTCAACATTCTTGTGTAATTTCCGTCCAGCCTCCTCTCCAGCCGCTTCGTAAGCGTCCATGTGGTGCATCCATATAGCAGTATCGACACAACCGCTGCCTGGAAGAAACTGCGTTTCATTTTATCTGTTAGGTCCGACTTCCATATGATCGAGAGCCTATCGATAGCTGTCCATGCCTTCGTCAGTCGTGTGTCGATGTCCTTCTCGGTTGATGAGACGCTGCTTCCTAGGTAGGTGAATTTGTCGACTAGTTTCAGAGAGGCTCCGTCTAGTGTGGCAATGTTGCCTGTTTGGTTGTAACACATATATTCGGTTTTGTTTGCATTGACATGTAGGCCAATGCCAGCTGCAGCTCGTTCCAGACTATGTAGTAGTGTCTCTGCTTGATTAGGCGTATTCGCTAGTAACGCCAAGTCATCAGCGTAGTCGGCGTCCGTGATTGTTTTTGCGGGGTACCTTTTGCTTCTTCTCTTAGTCAGCTCAAAGCCATTTTCTCTGATTTTGTCGATCGAAGTCCTAAGCACATAGTCTAGACAGATGATAAAGAGGTACGGGGCTAGTGTGTCTCCTTGTAGTACTCCTGCAACAATGTCGAAGTATTCCGTGTCTCCATCTGGTGAACGTACTTTTACTTTGGTGTTTCTGTAGAGAATCATTATCGCTGCTACGGTTTCTTTTGGTAGGCCGTAAGCTAGTAGGATTTGCTCCATCTTCCCTCTGTGTATGGAATCGAAGGCCTTGGTAAAGTCGACAAATAGTAATGTCGCCTGTAAGTTTTTTGCCCGAACGCCTTCCAGGATTCTACGGATGGTCAGTATTTGTGAGGTTGTGGATCTATTTCTCCGGAAGCCATTTTGGTTTTTCCTAAGGATGTTTTCCATTTTGGGTTCTATGCGGTTTCGTAGTAGGGCATTGTAGATTTTGGCTGCTATGGATGTAAGTGTTATCCCTCGGTAGTTCTTGGCTAGTCCGAGGTCGCCTTTTTTAGGGAATGGAAGGATGCATCCCTTCGTCCATCGTTCTATCCTATTTTGACTATAGACTGCGTTGCATTGCCGGAGCAGTATATCGTCGAATTGTCTCGTCTTCCACACTTCTGGGGGGATCTCGTCTAGCCCCGCCGCTTTCCTATTTTTAATTCTTCTGAGAACCGTGTCGAGTTCTTCTTTGGTGAAAGGACCTAGTTTTACGTCTAATTGCTTACTAATAATTCTGGTGATCGGTTCATCCGTTATTTCCGGTGGGTTTCCTAGTAGATTTTTGAAATGCTGTTCCCACAGTTTTATTCTTTCTTGTTGGCTTGCAGCTTTCAATTTTGCTTTGGCTGTGCTCTTCCTTCCACTTACTTCGTTTATTGTTTGCCAGGCTATCCTGGATTGCCTATCTTCCACCGAGTCTCTAATCTTATTTATCTGATTTTGTACGTATTCTGCCTGTTCTTTTAGGTATATTCCTGTTAATTGATGTTGCGCCTTTTCTAGTTCTCGTGCATTTGTATTTGTTGGGTTCTGTTGATAGTTTTTGGAGGCAGTCTTCACAAGTGCACGTTTTTCTCTAGCCGCTAGCGTTTCCCAAGGGACTCTATATTTAGTTCTAGGTTTTGTTGGAATACACTTTTCTGCCGCCTCCAGGTGCGCTTCTACAAAATTTTCATATTCGTCATTTGGGGTGCCTATTTCTACCTTCTCTTGTAGTGCTTCGAATCTGTTTCTTAATTCTAATGCATATTTGTCTCTAATATCTCTGTTGTTGAGTAGGGCCCAGTCATAGTGCTTGGTCGTGGCTTTACGTGTGGCGTTTTTTCTTAGGCTTAGTCGTACTTTGGCCGTAACTATTCGATGATCGGAGGACACACCCTCGAAGGAGGAGTATGCCTCGCAATTCATCGCACTGTTTCTCCATTTCCTGTTTATAAGGACGTAGTCTATCTGTGCTTTACTCTTATTTGCGTATGTGTAGGTCCATAATTTCCCCTCCCTTTTTTGAAAGTTTGTATTGAGGCAGGTTAATCTATTTTCTATCATGAAATCTATTAAATGCTGTCCATTCCTGTTAGACGTGTAGTGTAGGCTGTATTTGTTGTGTCTGTTTTTCCCGATTTGTGCATTCATATCTCCGCCAATGACTAGCAGGTTGTGTTTCGGAATGCTACGTACTAGGGAGGATAGATCTTCGTAGAAGGTGGCTATTTCGTTTTCTTCGCTAACATTGGTAGGGCTGTAGCAGGAGATAATTGTTGCTTTGGGGTTGCCATTAAACGTTGCGGCCATCATCCTAGGTTGTATTCTCTCAATGCTGTTCAGTGTTTTTAACGCTCTCGGTCCTAGAAGTATTCCCACCCCTCCTACCGATGCATTGACAGAGTTTTTCCATGCCGACACAGTCACCAGCATCCATCCATTTCCAGTTTCGTGATACTTGATATCTTCGGTGTGCGTGTATCGGTGCTCTTGTATGCAAATTATATCTATCTTATGTTCTACGGCTGATGCAGTTAGCTCTGCTAGTTGACCTATTCTATTTAGGGTTCTCACGTTAAATGTCGCTATCTGTATTGTTTGTTTGCATTTTAGTAGTTTCTTAAATCTCAGCTGTATTATTGTGTTGTTTAAATGAAGAATGAAGACTTATGCGATTTAATTTTCAGGAAAACTTTACTTTTGGAAGGCGAACTTCTAAATTTGCTAACGAAAACCCCCAAAATTGCCCCCCCCCCTGAAAAGAAAGGAAAAAGAAAAAAAAAAAAATCCAAAACACCTCAAATGTAGTCTAACACGTGCTAAAGACGAAAGCCATAAAAGAGTTGACTCCTCCTCTCTCTTTCTTTCTCTCTCTCTCTGTGTGTCTCTCTCTCTCTCTCTCTCTCTCTCTCTCTCTCTGTCCACCACCAGTTGACCATGATATAGGAGTGGAACCTTTAATATAAATACTAAAATTAGTAATAATTTAATCCTTCATTTGTTGAAATAGTATGCATACGTTTGGAAGTGATTCCGTTTCCAGAAGTTTTTTCACAGAGGTCAGTAAATTTATTCTACTAAACTATTCATTTAAAAATGCACATTTGATTTAAAATAGTAATGTCTTAAATCTCAGCTGTATTATTGTGTTGTTTAAATGAAGAATGAAGACTTATGCGATTTAATTTTCAGGAAAACTTTACTTTTGGAAGGCGAACTTCTAAATTTGCTAACGAAAACCCCCAAAATTGCCCCCCCCCCTGAAAAGAAAGGAAAAAGAAAAAAAAAAAATCCAAAACACCTCAAATGTAGTCTAACACGTGCTAAAGACGAAAGCCATAAAAGAGTTGACTCCTCCTCTCTCTTTCTTTCTCTCTCTCTCTCTGTGTCTCTCTCTCTCTCTCTCTCTCTCTCTCTCTCTCTCTGTCCACCACCAGTTGACCATGATATAGGAGTGGAACCTTTAATATAAATACTAAAATTAGTAATAATTTAATCCTTCATTTGTTGAAATAGTATGCATACGTTTGGAAGTGATTCCGTTTCCAGAAGTTTTTTCACAGAGGTCAGTAAATTTATTCTACTAAACTATTCATTTAAAAATGCACATTTGATTTAAAATAGTAATGTCTTAAATCTCAGCTGTATTATTGTGTTGTTTAAATGAAGAATGAAGACTTATGCGATTTAATTTTCAGGAAAACTTTACTTTTGGAAGGCGAACTTCTAAATTTGCTAACGAAAACCCCCAAAATTGCCCCCCCCCCCTGAAAAGAAAGGAAAAAGAAAAAAAAAAAATCCAAAACACCTCAAATGTAGTCTAACACGTGCTAAAGACGAAAGCCATAAAAGAGTTGACTCCTCCTCTCTCTTTCTTTCTCTCTCTCTCTCTGTGTCTCTCTCTCTGTCCACCACTAGATAACCATGAAATATACCACAAAATTTCTTTGAATTTTAACATCCAGCAGTCCTGGACTTTAACTAAGTTAAAACTTAAGATAAAAAAAAAGAATTTTTTTTTTTTTTTATTACTACCGCGTACACATGGGAAGCAGCATGCTGTATGTGTGAGTCTTGCGGCTTAACGCTCAAGATTGCCAGTTCGATCGGGGAACTACTGCTGCTCATCTATAAGAGTGGCTTCTATAGATGAGAACAAAAACAGCCATCGAAAGATAACCATGACTAGTACTCAAACCAGATCCATAAACCGCATCGCTCTTCGCGCGGGTAAAAAAGGGGCGCGTCCTGCTGAGGTTGGAGCCCTGGCCTCGGTGTTCGAAAAAAAAATCAGCAAAGGATGTAGTCTGTGTAATTTAGACCCCAGCAAAAGTACAGGTGTCTTATGTGGTTTTATGGTCAGATTTCTAGGTTGACTAACAATTGCTAATGATTTTGATGTTTACTTGGTGCTCTATAATGCTGGCCTTGTGCTCAAATGAAATGAGTAAATGAATATGCAGCTTTGTATGTGTGTATGTTTTTCTCCAATTTTATGACAACATGGTTTTGAATATAGATTATATTCTGAAACTTTCAGTTATCTTCTTGAAAATCCTTTGATACACAATCTAAATCAAATCAATTCCTATACTAAATAAATGACAAAGAAACTAATCAACTATCAGTATGTATTTAACCAACCTCACCACCAGAGACAAGATGTAACATAAAGTCAATCTTTCAGTGGTTTGAATTCAGTCTTCTTTCTCCCAGATTAGTTGCCTAAACCAAGACTAAAGAACCCCAATTTAGCCAACTATTTTATCTATAGATGGATGTCTACTTAATACATGATAACTACATATTGGGCGGCTGAATGGGAAATCGTTAGAGGTGTACTTATTTATGGGTGTCCCTATATATATATATATATTTATATAACACAAAGTATTAAAAATGTCATATTGACCTTTAGTACTTTTTTCTTATCGAACAATGGAATTTCTATGAGTTCAATTAGTATATATTAATCTATTTAAATATCTGCACATGAAAAGATGAATCGCAAATTCATTTTTAGATTAAACTGCACGCTTTTGAATTGTAGAACTTGACAGTAGTTATAGGTAAGAAGATACAGTATGTATTTACCCATTTTCTTCGTTACAGACATGATTTGACATAAAGTCAATTTCTAAGTGGAGTACAGTTGGTTTGAATTTAGTCTTCCTTCTCTTAGACTGGATATCTAACCAAAGTCAAAGAACCCATTTTACCCAACTATTCACCCACAGCTGAGGAGAGAACAGATGGATTCATCCTTTTTCCAAGGGCATTAGCATGAAGTGAAATGCAAAGAGTTTCAGACTGGAATCAAACTAAAGTCACTGATTCCAAAATAAAGTTAGATGGTCATCACAATATAAGAGAAATAAATTGCAGAGTAGAATTAGAACAGGCCATTACTTTCAAAATAAAATGAAAATAACCTAATAAAATAGACCTTATTTTGTTCCAGATTTTTTGATAAAAGTATTAATCTAACCAAAAACATTAAACATTGAATATTCCTCAAAACAAATTGTCATGTGAGAAGTTGCTTGTCTAAGTCAACATAACTAGAGGCAGATATGCATAGAAATAAACCCAAAATAAAAAGAGCATACACTTTTTTATTCTATGGGAAATATGATTTCTAAGAGTTGGTGCAATGCTTTTATTTATTTATTTATTTATGAATGAATCTCCTTAAGAAAAAGAAAACACCTTAGAAATGTCAAAGCCAATGCTTCTACAGATTAATGCTTCAAGGAATGGTGAATTCAACTGTAAGGACAACATTTCCCAAAAATAGTCTCTGGCACATAAAGAAAGTATTTTTAAAACTTTTTTTTACCTCTAGATATTTTAGAAGCATCTATTTTGTACATTTTACCAGTGTGTGTGCATGTATATGTGAGAGAGAGAGTATAAAAACTCTCCTGATTTTACCCAAATGATTTTACAAAAACAATAACCATTCAAATTGACTTTGCCGCCACCTTAGTTGACAGGGATTTCCTCTTATGCAACAACCTAACAGGAGGCTAGATTTATAACAATGAAAAGGAGCTTATTCCTTACAGAGAGTCAATAGACAGCCAGCTGTTTATGGTGGATCAATTATACACAATATGAAGTGGTTCGTGATAAGCTGTTCCTTTCACACTTTTCTGTTAAACAGCAAGAGAAGCTGCAGCAGCAGCCATCATAATCATAACAAAATAGCAAAATGAAGCCTCATGTAAAATATAGTGTAACAGCCTGATTTTTTCTCTAATAAAATGCAACAATTTTCTAGATGAAATGTTTTATGATTCTTATTCTATTTGTTAACAGATTTATTGATAGGTTCAAGCCTCATGGTTAAAGCAATGGACCGAGGAACTTTAGTTTTAACAATTCTCTTCTTTACAACCAAATGCAAATAGTTCTTTGCATTTGAGCATTACTTTGTCCTGTGTATGAGAATAAACTTCATCTGAGAGTGGAGAGTACCCATTCATTGCCATTATTTCTATGTTCATTCTGACCAGGAGTGGTAGTACCTGTTTGGGTCTGATCTATGGCTCAAATATATCAGTTTAAAAGTTATGTGTATTAGATAGGAATACTTGAAAATATGTAACTCTGCGCAAATCATTTGTATTAAGCATAGTTACTTGAATTGTTTACTAAGATTTATTAATTACTTAAAACTATATAACTGTGTGCAAACAAATGACTATTATTAAATCAAGATAATTACTTGAAACCATATAATTAGGTTTCCTTGTTTTAATGGCATATCAACCTTTATGAGTTATTTGATATAAAAGCCATTTTTGTAAGAAGAACAGCTGTGATACTATTTAACCCACAGCTGGGAAATAAAGTTGGTTCATACCAATTCTCATGGCTATTAATCCGAAAATGAACACAATATTGCAAATGGAGTTCAAACTCACTTACTATGAAGTCACAGTCCAGAATATAAGCCATGACTGCATGGGGGACTCCCTACTCCATATAATTATTAGGATTAGATATGAATTGACCGGCCTATTGGCATAATAGTTTGAGTGTTCACTAATGGTCCAGAAGACCTGAGTTCAATCCTAGGTTGAATCATACCAAAGTCTAAAAAAAAAAAAAGTAGTACTTGACACCTCCTTGCTTAACACTCAGCATTACAAGGTATGGATCAAGGGTAAGTGAAGCAATCTATGGAAAGGAGTAGCACCCTCCTCTAAACCTCAGTGTAGTAGCAATTGAAAAGAGAGCCTTCGGGTCGCTATCAACTACTTAGAAATGAATACTTAAAACCATACAACTGAGTGCAAAAAAAAAATTCTCAAGAAACAACTACATGAAAGACGTAATTATATAAATGTTCAAAAAAGCAATTCCCTAACCTCAAAGCATAAAATAACACTTGGTTGGTTGACATGTCATAAAATCCATCAATCAATCAGATGTTTCTTAATAAAAGCTATTGAGACGATATATTGCATTTCAATTTAATATGGAGGAAACTTTTCTTTAAAAACACACACAAACTTCAGCTATGGCACAATGCTTCAATTGTGGGTTACTCAGAGATTGCAGGTGCTACTTCACAAATCCAGGAAGTCCATGTAGGGAAAACACATCCCATTGCATTCCTCCAAAAAGGACTGATAATTTTCATTAATCAGCCAAATGAACATCAACAGTCTCACCCAGATGCAACTTATGTATTTCAACCTGCTTTTATGAAATGAAGAAGTCAGTAACAGAAGTTGAAGAAGCCCAGTTGGCTGGAGCTGTAGAATACATCAACTGAACCTCTGTGGAAGGGTAAAATCCCCCCCCCACTAATGAATGTCCTTAATATAACACTAAACAGTCTGATGGTGAGTCTCCAGTAATGCTGGAGCTTTGAAGAATGCAGAGTAACCTTTCACTGCTATTGCTCTCCGGGTCCACTCTGGCCCAGAGTGGTAGCACCTGGTAGGGTTCTACCTATGGGTCAAATAGAACTGTTTACCACCAGTGAGTATTGTATAGCTATGATGAATGAAGGACCATAATGAAGGAATGCTGATACAGTAACAAATTCTTTACAAAAAATATGTCTCTGGTGTAATGGTTATCCTTGTAGGAAATGGACACAGTGACATGAGTTCAAATCCTGGACGAGACTGATTGCATTTCACATAGCACTAATCCCCTTAGGAAAGGTATGAATCCAATTATTTTCCTTCCAGCTATGGGTAAGTAGTAGAGCAGACTGGATTCTTCAGCCTTGGTGAGGCAACTAGTCTCGGAGAAGGAAAACTCTGAATTCAAACCTGTTAAACTCTGCTTAAAAATTGACCTTGTGTCATATCCTGCCTGAGCGGAGGGCTTGGTAAATATGGAAACAAAACTATGTCTCTCATCTTTATTACGCAAAAGGTCCGAAATTGGCTGTCAGCATGAGAGACAAAGGACAAGGACACAGGCTAATGGGGGATTGTATATTTATCTTTTTTTTAACCACATTGTGATTCCATATTCAAGGCCTTATGTCTTTGTTTTTTTAATGGGAGGTTCTCAACTGGGATCCACCAGGGCCTGCCTGCACCCCCACATTGGGCATTTGCTGGCCACTCCCCAAACCTCTTGAATGCCCAAACAACTGACTGACTGACCGTGACTAACTATTTTGTCAGTGGGTAATCATGTATATATAATTTCATAATGCCTACACTTCCTTCCAGTTCGTAATTGATATGATATGCTTCCAGCTGTCAACCTACATGAGCTGTCATCTTGTTTACACTGCTGGAATATCCTGTTTAGAGATACCTACTTGAAGGGTCTGTCAAAGGTCAATATGCAATATGAGTGAATCAAACTTTTATCTCATATATACAAACTTTTCTTTTAAATCAAGTATTTTCTGTCATAATTTCAGTACCTTAGTTTATAAATGAGGGGGTTGTCCTTCTAGTGTAATTGCTAAAGCGATGGACTGCACAATCGTAATAAGTGAGTTCATACCCCAGTCGTGTTATTACGTTCACTTTTTGGCAAATAGCCTAGGGAAAGGTATGAACCCCCTTATCCTCCCAGCTATGGGTTAAGTAGTACCACTACTGTTCTTCTAGAATGGCTTTGACATTGAATAACCTACAAAGGTTGATATGCCATTAAACCAACCAACCAAGTTTATAAATTAACACCTTGTCTTGCATGGTGGCACACTTAGTACAATGATTATTGTTCTCAGCAATGAATTTGAGGACCTAAGTTCAAATCCCAGGTGAGGTTGTTTGCACTGTTGCCCTTTGGAAAAGCACGACTCCATATCTTCTTCTCTCAGCTAAAGGTAAATAGTAGGAAAGACTGGATTCTTTAGCCTAGGTTAGACAACCAGTATAGGAGAAAGAAAATACTGAATCAAAACCAACTTGACTTTGCTTAAAAATTGAACTTGTGTCACATCCTGCTCAGAGACAATTGTATATAAAAGTTTATAAACATTTTTTATCTGTTGTGAGAAGACAGGTAATAAATTCCAGAGAAATAATGATCCCCAAGTTCCACAAAATATCAGGTCTATTTGATTGTTTTTCACTGTATGTTGCTAAAGAAAAATGTATGGAATTTTCAAACAGTTAACTTCATATCAGTGATTGGTTGGTTGACTTTTATGACATATCAATGCTTGTAGGTTATTTAATGCCAAATCCTGTTTTCTGGTTTCTTTGTTTGGTTACATATCAACCTCTGTGAGTTATTCAATGTTAAATCCATCCTCATAGAAGAACAGTAGTTGTACTATTTAACCCATAGCTGGAAGGATAAAGGGGTTCATACTTTTCCTAAGGGAATTAGTCCAAAAGTGAATGCAATAGTGCAACTGAATTTTGAAATCACTTACTATGATTCTGTAGTCCAGCACTTTAACCATTACGCCATGGAGACTCCTCCTATCAAATCCTATCTATAGATATATAAAATAGAATTTGTAAAAAAAATCTAGTTTGTAGGTAGTATAATTTTTAAACAAGCCATAGCTCATTTGTTTACATAGTTAAATGTTTTCAGGTATTGCTATTTAACACTAATTATTCCATTTAACATTATTCATTGGTTTGTACACAATTAAATGGTTTCAAGAAAAGTAAATGTTTAAATAGTTCTATTTGACCCATAGATGGGACCCTAACTCTGGATCAGTGTGGACCTGAGAATAATGCTAATGTTCTCCATATTCTCAAAAGCCACAAGACTGGAACCTTACCATCAAATGCAGTTTAACAACACATCTGGGATGGTTGTTGTTGGGGGGGGGGAGTGCTCCTCTGCTCCAGCTGACTGGGTTTTGGATCAGCGGTAGCATTCAGGATATATGAAAGCAAGTACACTGGAGATTGGTAGGTGTGGAGTCAAGAAAGTAATAGGCACCAGCAGACACATCTGTTGCAAAGCACGCACAACGCTAGTTGCAGTGGGAGTCTACTGTGGCATAATGACTGAAGTGCTGGACTGCGGCCTTGAAGTGAAAGAAACTAGTTTCATGAAGTAAAGTCAGTATCTTCAACTCTACAAGTTAAGAAATAAGTAAAACTTGTAGAGTGAACGTAGTCATTGTGATTTTCCTACCAGTACCAGTGGACAAGGGCCCAGTTGGCTGGGGCTATAAAATACACTGACTGCATCTCTGCAGAGGGATAAGACTCTCCCAATGAGTGTTCTGGATATGACACTAAACGATATAATGGTGAGGCTTCAGTAATGCTGGAGCTTTGGAGAATGTGGGGTACCCCTTTATTGCCATTGCTCCCAGGTCCACTCTGGCCAGGAGTGGTAGCACCTGATAGGGTCCTATCTATGGGTCAAATAGAACTAAACTGTGTACTTATGCTAAACTGAATAGTTTGAAATAAAACTGTTTATATGTATAAACATGGATTTGGCATTAAATAACCTACAATAGTTGATGTGCCATCAAAACCAAACCAGGGTCAACTTTCAGGCCTAAGTAAAATCCCAGGCTTCAAATGCTGAGGATGATGCTTTTGTAAAAGTGACAGAAGATGAAGTTTATTTTTAAAGTTTATTCCCATGTAATTAAAAATGTAATGAAAATTTCAAATGCTTTCTTACAAAACAAAGCACAAGATCAGAGAAGGGGTGTCCTCATGGTGTAATGGTTAAAGCGATAGACTGCAGGATCGTAGTACGTGTGTCCGTGCTCCAGTCGCGCTATTACGTTCACTTTTGGGCAAATACCCTTGGGAAAGGTATGAACCCCCTTATCCTCCCAGCTATGGGTTAAATAGTACCACTACTGTTCTTCTAGGAAAATGGCTTTGGCATTAAATAACCTAAAAAGAGTTGATATGCCATTAAACAAAGAAACCAACCAAACAAAACCAAGATCAGAGATATAGGGCACCCAGTTAGAATCAAACTCATTAACAATGGTCTGTTAGCCTCACTTTCTAACCATTACACCATGCAAAATAGATATTAAAAATTAATCTGTCTTACAAGAAAATATTTAAAATCTTTATTACATTTTTAATTACATGTGAATAAGTTTTAAAACTAAGCTTCACCTTATGTCACTTTTACAAAAACATTACCACCTGGCAGCAACTGCCTACCTGTCTTTAAAATCAGTATTTGAAGCACTACTAGTGGTCAGTTTTCAAGCCTAACTAAAAGCCAGGGTTTCAAAATAAATCATAAAACATTTAATTTGGAAAATGGTTTAAGTTGAATGATTTATGTAATTTAAAATACATGAATCATATAATTCATTTTTATCAACTATTTGTCTATTTCATTGACATGCTGAATATGATTAAATCATATTGAAAATGCTGATTCTTGTCAGATCACTAATGAGCCTACATTGTGTTTTGATGGCAGACCACACAAGAACAGCAGGTATTGTAAGTGACCTGAGAAAAATTAAAGCTTAGTAAATAATATGTACTCCTTGAACTGGCGTGGGTGTCCTTATGGCGTAATGGTTAAATCGATAGACTGTGAAATCATAGTGAGTGAGTCCAAATCCAGTCAGGTTATTACGTTCACTTTTCGACAAATACCTTTGGGATCTTCTAGAAGAATGGCTTTGGCATTAAATAACCTACAAAGGTTGATATGTCATTAAACAAAGAAACAAACAAACATCCTTGAACTGGCTTATGGTCAAATCACACTGAAATTACCAATTCTCACCAGATCACCTAAGTTATGCAGTGATTTGATGGGTGACCATTTAAGAACAGCAGGTACTGTAAGCAACCTAAGGCCTAGGAGCCAGATTTAGTAAAGCTGAGTAAATAATAAGTTAAGCAATGAAGATCCTGATCAGAACTTCAGCAGGTACTGTAAGCAATAAGAGGCCTGAGTGCCAGAATAAGCAAAGCTTACTAAATAATAAGTTGAAGTGACTGATAAAAGAGATGAGAGAACCTAAATTTTTTTATAGTCAATACGTTCATGATTAATAAAAAGAATAGATGTGTATTATGTTGCTCACAGCAGCAAAAGCAAAACACTGGCAGTGATCATCTTGAAGAGGGTAGGGAAGAGAAGACCAAAAAGTCCAGTTAAAACTTAGTCCGATTTTATTTCTCTTACAAGTTCTTACAACAGTGACATATGACCCTTTGACAGTGCTTATCCATAAGTTAAAAATAGAATGTCTTGATATGTAATCTAGTTTCAATTTTAGAGTGAGTGCAGAATATGAGGTTGCTTCATTGATGTCTTCCCAGTGACTCATGAAGACTTATGCCACATCACATAATCCTGTGTCATCTTTAGTGTTGTCTGTGGTTTTAAGGATGAATGAATAAATAAATAAAAAAAAAACTCACCAAATGTCATCTTCCTGGTATCCTTATTTCTAAGAAAAAGAAAAGAATTATGGAGAGACAAACAAGTTAACAAGGGACAAGGTGGTTTATATAAACAACTACCTTATTTGTCTAAAGTTCGGAGATGAAGCTTGATAATTTTCATCACATGGCACAATGGATATAGGCATTTGGTTAAAGAGTTTCTGAGGGAAATGATCTGGAGGTTGCAGGTTCAATCCTGACTACAAGGAAATAACAAGGAATACTTACTATAGCTTAACACTTGTTCCTGGTTATGGTCAATGAGATCTACCTCTGGGGATTAAATGAAGGGTTTTATTAAAAGTTTCATGTAGGCTCCAAAATTCAAGATAAAATACATGAATAAAGCTAAAGGACCTATTGTCCGAAACATTGCGAATATAACAATAAAGATGAAGACATTAGACTGAATATTCTAAATGAGAACAAGTACTTTTTTTAACATATCAAATCCTGATCAAATTAAATACCAGAAAACCACCAATTTTCCAGTAACAATGGTTTCAAGTTTTTGTTTGATTAAACAATTTTCTGGGCTAAGTTTATGTATATATATATATGGTAGAAGGAGAGATTTATTGAGAAAAAAAAACAAAAAAAACCCCCAGACTTATAGGATTTGAAGTTCATCGAAAATAAGGAATGATTTAAAATCTTTCTCATTGAATGAACGGAACATGGATTCTGCACAATGTTTCTAATAGATTGGGTGATGCAGTTTAAAGCAACAAATGCTAATTCATTGATCAAATGGCCAACTTTTTCTTGTTATACAAATTTTCCAAAGTTTCTATATGTTTTTTACACTTTTTACACATCCATCGTTAACTTAACATCACTAATATAACCCCACATAGTCCTGATGATGGTTCAGTAGAACTGAAATGCTATAGTGTCAACTTTGTTTCTCAATAAATCTTTCCTTCTACTTGGATTACCTTGTTATCAATTTTTCTTTACAAACTGTCGGATTACAATAATTTGTATAAAAAGTACATATTTGAAGCTATAATTGTTTACAAATAATTATGATTAGTTGCTTGAAACAATATAATTGCTTGCTAACAAAGGAGAATTGACTTTGCTATTAAGTAACTCAACAATAGTTGACATGCTAAAAAACCAATCATCAACCATATAACTGTGAGCAAATCATTTGTATTAGATAAGAATATTGAAACCGTATAACTGTATGCTAACAAATGATTATTAAATAAAAATACTTACTTGAAACCATATAATTGCTTGCAAAAAAATTAACTTCAACTTTAAATAGCCCAATAAGGGTTGACAAGCCATAAAAATCAACCAACCAAGTAACCAACAATTGAAAAGTTTTCTGATTTCTCATATAAAATGCTTTCTTTCTACTCTAAATAAATTTGACTACTATTTCATTCAAAGTTACCATTTCTACTACGCTTGGAATTCTCTTTGATAGTCTCATTCTTTTAGTTCATCAAACACCATATACAATTCACGTTAAATCTCAACAGAGTCAAAATAGCAACCCCTTAGCTTGTTTTTGGTTTCATTTCTTAGTTTAATGGCATATCAACCATCATAGGTTGTTTAATGCCAAATAATCCTTGTAGAACAACAGTAGTGGTACAATTTAACCCATAGCTAAAGAATAAGTGGTTTCATACCTTTCTCAATGGTATGAGTCTAAAAGTGAACATAATACCTTGACTGGAGTTTGAACTTGCTTACTATGATGTCTCAGTCCAGCATGCTAACCCTAACCCTACAGGGGCTCTTCCTGAACTTTATCTGAAGGAGAAGAAAAAGGTCAACTGAACACGAATTCATTAGACATACCTGACTTAACCATTCCTTTAATTCATCTCTCATAGTTCACTATCTTGCCCTATGATTATTTGCTTTCTAATATGCAGTATATATGCAGAATTTCACTATTTTATTCCTTTCTTGATATACTAAAAAAAAGCTGATATCACCAGATATTTGTTGTGTGAATTCTGCATGTTTACAGGATTCAGTGGAAATTAAGATTGCTCTCAGAAGAGAAGCATGTTCTACAATATACAACTGAAGATTTACCTTGATGAACCAGCCTCACTTGTAGCTCTCTAATACTTGAAGAAACCTCAGTACAATTTTTTAAATCCCTCCCAGCTTCTCTTGGATTAGGGTCTATGCACTTGACACATGCATCCCTTAAGACATCTCCAAGATTAGCTGGGGGTGATGGAGAAATAAACTAAATATCTCACAAAGTTCAGAGAAATCCCTGCAGCCTCTTTATTAAGTGCTGTATTATTTGTAAGAATCCAAAATGCAATATTCTAATTTGGAATTTGAGAATTAATGTAGTGTGTGTGTGTGTGTGTGTGTGTGTGTGTGTGTGTGTGTGTGTGTGTGTATTAATCAAATTTGATTGGTGTATCTAAATATAGTCTATGTAGAAATTCTATGGAATACTTAGATAAAAATTGTGCAAATTTAAACGATAAATCATATTCTAAATAAATTGTTGTCTGTTTCTCTTCCTATTTTAAAATCTGAGGAATTGATAAAATCACATATAACTAACAGAAATAAATGAAATATAACTCGAGATGTAAGGTCAGTGTGGCTGAGTCCATAGTATACAATATATTAAATTCAAAACTACCATAGGTTTGGTTTGCTTTGTGTTTTATAGCAAGTCAACCCTTGAAGGTTATTTAATGCCAAATCTTATTTATACATATACATTAAGTATGATTTAACGAATAGTTTGTAGGTAACATAATTTTTAAACAAGTCAGAGCTCATTTGTTTATACAGAGTCAAATGGTTTTAATCATTACTATCTAATTCTAAAGGTTTTATTTGCACACAGTTAAATGGTTCCAAGGCTTGCTATTTAATACTAATAATTCAATGTAATATTAGTAATTTGTTTCGACACAGTTAAATGGTTTCAAGATAAGAAAATGTATGGTAAAGAACAGGAGTGGAATGGTGGCAATGAACTGGAATTACCGTATTCTCTAAGAAAGAGGAGTAGACTTAAATCAAACTCACATCCTTCCAAATGCGAAAAATGTGACTTGAACATAGCACAGAGGCGAGGTTCAGTTTAGGTGTCGGGTTGTTGTATGATTGTCCTGAACATGTTGCTCAGACGGTTTTTGATTTGTCTGCCTGGATGTTGTATGATTGTCTTGAACATGTTGCTCAGACGGTTTTTGATTTGTCTGCCTGGATGTTGTATGATTGTCTTGAACATGTTGCCCAGACGGTTTTTGATTTGTCTGCCTGGATGTTGTATGATTGTCTTGAACATGTTGCTCAGACGGTTTTTGATTTGTCTGCCTGGATGTTGTATGATTGTCTTGAACATGTTGCCCAGACGGTTTTTGATTTGTCTGCCTGGATGTTGTATGATTGTCTTGAACATGTTGCTCAGACGGTTTTTGATTTGTCTGCCTGGATGTTGTATGATTGTCTTGAACATGTTGCTCAGACGGTTTTTGATTTGTCTGCTTGGATGTTGTATGATTGTCTTGAACATGTTGCTCAGACGGTTTTTGATTTGTCTGCTTGGATGTTGTATGATTGTCTTGAACATATTGCTCAGACGGTTTTTGATTTGTCTGCCTGGATGTTGTATGATTGTCCTGAGCATGTTGCTCTGATGGTTTTTGATTTGTCTGCCTGGATGTTGTATGATTGTCTTGAACATATTGCTCAGACGGTTTTTGATTTGTCTGCCTGGCTGTTGAAAAGCTGCATCAATAAATTGATGAAGTTCAGTTGAGAACCTGACTGAGGAACTAATCAAAGATTGTAGGAGAGAAAGAGAAAGTGTAGAAGCGATAGAAGAAAGGAAAGGAAAACTGGGACAGCACTCACACCTGATTGACTGAAAGCAGAAATCCCAAATTACTTGAACAAAAAAAAAAAAAAAACTGATTACATATGACTATTTGACCCATAGATGGTACCCTAACAAGCACTACCACTCTGTTTTAAGTTCTTACCTCTCAGCAAAGATGCAGTCATTGTATTCTACAGCCTCTAAAACTAGCCTAGTACCATAAAAAATGACAGTATTATTTGCATATGTATTTATTACATTCCTACTGAGAAACTTTATTTTATAAAAATCAAATTATCAGTCTGAATTTTTTAGATGAGGTTTGATGTGCAATATTTTGTGTGGGATTTTTAGGACTGTTGTCTTCATCTTTATTGTTGTTAGTTGAAACCCAACGTTTTGGCTGCTGTATCCTCCGGTCTTCCTCAGGTATCCCTTGTTTATCTGGGTATAGAAATGATTCAACCTGGGAAATCATTTTTAAAGTTTGACTTGTTTGATCTACAGTCAAACTTTAAAAATGGTTCCTCAGGTGGAATCATTTCCATACCCAGATAAACAAGGGACACCTGAGGAAGGCCAAAGGATACAGTGGCCAAAACATTGTGTTACAGCTAACAACAATAAAGATGAAGACAACAGTCTGAAAAATCACATGCTATATATTGAAAATCAAATTATTTAGAATTTGCAACTTAAATCAGGGAATCAATTTAGAAGTAAAAAAAAAATGCATAGGCTGAGAACTTAAAAACTTATTTGAATTTTTTCTCAATCATCAAAGTGTACAATTTTTTTCATTATAGGCAGAAAAAATTAATTCAAAGATGAAAAATTAATGAGACAAAAATTTATATTGTTATTCATCTATTCACTTTTTCATTTTTTTTTATCTTGAAAATTTACAAACTTTTTATTATTTTCCGACAATGAACTCTTGGGTTAGTAAAGGACTTAGACAAAAATCTAAGGGGATTTATTCAAATAATTATCCACCAATATTTAACTAAAGATTTTTGAAGCAATTTCTAGCCTTTGTCAAAAATGAGTTTCATCATCATCATCAAAGCATGGCAACAGCAGGGATTCTCTCAGCTCTCTCTTGCTATCTTTATTGATCATAGCAAGTTCTCTAGACGTTATCGAGTGTCCATACAGAGCTGATTAATGTAAGTTTTTGCTGGTCAGCCAACACAGGTGTGTCCATATGTAGTAGTCCATAGTAGAACGTTGTTTATGAGTCTAAGTCAGGATAACTCTAAATTCAAAACCAGATGCTGGAGTTTCTAAGACAAATTTTATTCTGAAAACTCCTGTGATCATTCTGACACCAGGTAATATCAGTTCTTGTTCTTCCTTTGGACATTATAGTTGTGAAAATGGGAGACCATCTGAAGTGGCAACTGTTGGTCTTCCACAAAACCTTATTCAGATCAGCATTGAGATCCAAGTGCAGATCAATTACTTGAATATCATTTGTGTTCTGCACTTATACTGATTAAAGATAATTTCATATTTATCTTATTGAAATGTTCTCTTTAACTACACCACCAGATCAGCGTCCTTTGCCGATCTATGCAAAGCAAAAATATTCATCTGAACTTGATGAAAAGAAAATTGACACCACTGAGAGAATGCACCTCTCATTTTCAATCAATGATTAAATTTATCAAACATCCCATTTTGAATGACAGGAGAAAATGGTAGAAAATTAAACAATGAATTTGGCATTACCTTACATCCTATATGACATGTCATTCTCTGACTGGGTGTCTTGTTTGAAATGGAAATGAAATGAACATTATTGAACACTTACATTAATAACTGAAGTCCATTATTGGAACTAGTAGAACTTATATTACAGAAAAGTTTTAAGATGGTGAGTGATGTTTATAAAATACTTAAAATATTTCATTTATCTATGCCTAATATGGAAGTCACTTTCAAAATCTGGTATCAAATATTTTCATCATAAAAAAACTTCAAGAAAAACAACATTGCTTATGATGTACCATAATAATTTGTGTATAAGACATATTATTTTTTCAGATTTTTTCACCCAAAAGTTAGGTGTGCATGTTATACACAAGAACTATATAATTAATTTTTTCACACCTCACCATAATCAGGACAGGATGACTGAAAGTAAGATATATCTATAGTCCAAACTGATTCATTTTACACTGTTATAGAAAAATATACACTGGAATGTTTGTTTATAATTTTGTTTCTCCTAATGCAAATTTACTTTCATGATAAACTTGTTGCATTTTTATGTAAATATGTCTGCATGTTTGTTCTGAATACTGTATAAATCTATGTTTTAAGACGTTATATAAACTATTATTTTTAGTTGGTACAAACTAATAAAAAACTGAACAAAGGCTAAATCTAAGTTAGGTTTAGCAATAAAAGATTCTATAAAGTCGGTGCAAATTATAAAGGAGAATTTTTTTATCCAGAATTTCATAACCCAAAGTTAGGGGTGCATGATATGCACAAATAATTACAATATTTGATCTTTTTCTTATTTGATATTTTGTTGAGGATTCATAGCCTCTCAGGATGTCTAACTTTACTTTTGACAGAATAGACCTGGTCATACAAGGAAAAATCACTTCTTAAGAAGATACCACTCTGGGAGAGTTTGTCATTGTGCATTTTTAGCAGTCAAACCAACTCCAATTGAAAACTGTCATCAGTATATGACAAAATGAAATGTTTTATCAGTAGGCACAAGGATCATTACTGACTTGATCACAAGTAGTCTGTTAACCAGTTTGGTATCACTTATATGTTCCAAGAGATTCATGACTGTAATGTAGGGGTTTTGAATCTGAAATGTGTCTGTTAGTTTTGCTGTAACTGCAATCTGATTGGTTTGGTTCAGTTTTATGGCATATCAACCATTGTTGGTTATTTAATGCCAAATACTCTTTTTACATATAGATTAAATATATGATTTTTAAACACATTTTGTAGATACACACAGTTAAATGATCAAACAGTTTTATTTCTAACAATTCAATTTAGCTTAAGTCAACTAAGTTAAATGGTTCCAAGTATTGCTATGTATCACAAACAATTCAATTAAACATCAGTCATTTGTTTAAACACAGTTAAATGTAAAAAAGTTTTATTTCTAACAATTCAATTTAGCATAAGTTTGCACTCAGTTTAAATGCCAAACAGTTCTATTTGACCCATGGACAGGATCTGATCCTATCAGATGCTACCAGGGAATGATGGCAATGAAGGGGTACTCCACATTCCCCAAAGCTCCAGCATTACTGGAGCCTCACCAGCAGACTGTTTAGTGTCATATCCAAAACACTCGTTTGGTGGGAGGGTCTTACTCCTCTGCAGAGGTGCAGCAGGTGTCTTCTACAGCCCCAGTAAACTCTTGACCTCTTACCAGACATAGGTACATACATACATACAGTTGAAAGATGGGGTATATTAAATGGTAATACAGAGAATAAATTTGTGAAAAGAGTTTAGTTCCAGTTAATTCACAAATGATTGGTATCAAGTCCCGAGTCAATAAAGATTACACAATCCAGTTCTGCATTAAATCTAGAAGGAGAAAAATCCCAAATAAGCATAGACAATAGAGGAAATGTCTTTTTCCATGCAGGAAGCATTGCATTAAATGGCTTACATGAGTTAGGTATCTTGTCCTAATCAGAAAATTCATTTTTTCCAAGAATCTAATGTCAATGGTTATATATTTCAAACAGAAAGTTGTTTACTGCTTATACCAAGAAAATAATCTAACACAAACAGAAAGGTGTACTGAAAGGTTCTCAGCTCAACCAAGAAAGAAATAGGATTTTTTCTTTTATAAGTTTTGTTAAATTTTTAAGAAGAGGAAGGATTAAAGACACTTGAGTATGTTCAACTTTGGAATAAATAAATAGAATAGCATTTCAGGTTTCATGGCTGGAAATTATTCCATGTTTGATAATAACATTATAGCATTTGCATATATATATATTACATATCATAGTATGTGCACATATGGGAATAGGGATTATTAAATATGTTCATACACATGGGATGTGTAAATATATGCACTGTAGATAATTTTTTTATAGATGATATCAGGCATATGCTTCCAGTTTTTCAATGTTAGATCCCAATACTCATTAAATGAAACCTGAAGCTCAGGGATCAATTCCTCAAGTAGTATCTTTGCATTGCACTTAGAGAAGCAATGTCATTGGTTTACTGAGGCTTGCAATAATAAAATTTAACAGAATGACCCATCATGCAATAGGTAACCAAATTTTAAAAACAACTTCTGAAATGTTATCACAAAATAACAAATAATTAACTATGTTATATGAGTATACATTTATTCATATATCCTTCCTATGTATACTTACAAGTTTCATATTATCGATAAAAGCTTTATATTATACATATAAATTTCATATAGGTATATATCAAGTTTTTTGCACATGGTTAAATGATCAAGTATTCCTATCTAATACAACTAACTTTTAAAAAGCTCTATTTGACTCATAGATGGGACCCTAACAGGTGCTATCAATCCAGTTCAGAGTGGACCTAGGAGTCATGGTAATGAAGAGGTAGTTTACACCCCCCAAACCTCTAGAACTGAAGCCTCAGGACATGTTAGTACATCAATGATGTGTGTTTTCAGGCCATTCACTAATATTCTCTGTGTATGTGTTTGTGTGTGTGTGTATATTTTTTTTGGGGGGGGTAATTATATTATTGATTCTAATAGAAATTTTCTATCCCATAGGCTTGCTAGCAGAGCTGGCACATATTACCCTTGAACCTACCAACTAGTGGGGTCATACAATAAATTCAGCAGGGAGGGGCCCAGAGACCCTAGCACCAGCCCTGATCACTACACTTGTGTGAATATCATGGGACTTTCTGGGTTTTCAAGAAGTTCTGGAAAATTGGTTTTGTTTGCTTTCTTTGCTTAATAGCATGTCAACCTTCATGGGGTATTTAATACCAAAGCTATCCTTGTACAAAGACCATAGTGGGACTATTTAACTCATTGCTGGGGAAGAAAAGAGACCACCCTAACCCAACTACGCATAAGCCACACGAAATAAACTCACTTCTTCATACGAAAAACTAGACCAGTTGGCTGGGGCTGTAGAATACACCGACTGCACCTCTGCAGAGGGGTAAGCCCACCCTCCCCAACGAGTGTCCTGATATGACACTAAACAAACTGATGGTGAGGTTCCAGTGATGCTGGAGCTTTGGGAATGCAGAGTACCCCTTCATTGCTATTACTCTCAGGTTCACTCTGACCCGGAATGGGAGCACCTGATAGGGCCCTATCTATGTGTTAAATAGAACTAAACTGCATACTTATGCCAAACTGAATTGTTTGAATTAGAACTGTTTGACTAAACTGAATAGCTTGAAATAAAAACTGTACTTACATTTAAACTGCGTGCTTATGCTAAACTGTATTGCTTGAAATGGAACTGTTTTGACATTTAATTGTGTATAGACAAAACCTGTAATTATAGTCAGCTGAATTAGAACTGTTTGAATAAACTGAATAGCTTGAAAAAGAAATTTTTTGACAATTAAACTGTGTACTCATGTTCAACTGAATTCTTTGAAATAGAACTGAGTATTTGCATAAAAATGGATTTGGTGTTAAATAACCTACAAAGGTTGATATGCCATAAAACCCAAACAACCAACCAATCATACTAAAAACAGGAACCTCCTCCAAAATGATTCTATAGAAAGCCATATATAGCGAAACACATTGATGGAATGTAAAAATCCCACCCATACTTGAAGAGTTTTCTCCAATGTAAAAAAAAAAGATGAAAAATCTATTCAAAACAACAGATCCTGATAACCTTCTAGAAAAAAAAGAGCCTCCAATCAAGGATATAGGTAGTAGCTATTGAAAAGGGAGCCTTCTGGTCACCCTCAACTATGGTCGCCAACTTTACTTTACTTACTTTGAGGCTGCAGTCCAGTACTTAAGCTATTAAGCCCTTTCATAAATAATTGCAGTAACACTTCACCATCTGAAGCATCACCGATTTATCCAAATAAAAAACCAGGAACAGTGCCATTTAAGGTGGCTGGACATTAATTCTTACTTCCTTTCAATAACTTCTGTAACCGTCCAAGTTGATATCAATATAATTGATATTGCTGCATTGTACAACTGAGGAGGCAAGTTAGAATTGGATTAACACTTTTCCAGCTGCATTTTTCAATTTTTGGTTGTTCCCAGTACAAAAACAACTGGCAAAAATAGTTTTATTCAGTATGAAAATAACGAGAAGTTCAATGAAAAATTTCCCAGTGGCTGGAAAATAAGGACCAGCAAATGAATAAATGAGATCAGAGTATATTTGCATGTGACATGACTCTAGGAATTCAAGTATATTTGCTGAGCACAGCTTTAAAAACTTGACTATAGTTCCACATAAAATTCTGAACTCTTAAATACAATAAAACGAGATTTCTGCCAAGCTGTGGCTGTTTTGGTACTGCTGTATGGATGCACCATAAAATAGTCGGAGATAAATGCTACATTCTTTTTTGAACCAAACCTGGAAAAAGCACCCCAAGAAACAGCAACCGTACTTCCCATCTCATGAAGTATCCAAGTCATACAAACAAGATATGTTAGATACTGTTTAAGAAGTAAGGACAAACTTATAAGAGATGTTTTCTTCTGGACTCCTACACATGAATACACTAGTGTTGGCTGACCAACCAAGACATCAGCTCTGTGAGGACACTGGATACCGTCTAGAGAACCTGCTAGTAGCAATGGATGATAGGGACAGATGATGAGAGAGAATCAAAGGACTCTATGCAATGAACACAACTTGATGATAATGTATACACCTGTATGTGTGTGTGTGTGTGTGTGTGTGTGTGTTAACACAACTATAATTCAGCACAAGTCGCATGTCATAGTCTAAGACTTAACTAATCATCTGTTTAAGTAATGAAATATCGCAGAGATTTCCTATCCAAATTCCATTATTAACCTGATCAATTAATTCTAATATCATTTCAACCTGTCTAGGAAAAAGTTTCATTGTATGTTTATATTTACATTTTTTGTCTAGTTATTTCTTAAGAGATTTTTGCCCACAGTTATGTGATATCAAGTATTCCTATCAAATACTAATAATTATATGGTTTCAAGTAATCATTTCCATTTTTAATTGTTAATTTGTTTACACAGTGTTATATCATTTCTAGTAATTAATAAAAATCTTTAGCAAACAGTTTTAGCTTCAAGTAACTAATCTTCATACAAATAATTTACAGTTAAATGATATCAAGTATTTCTATCTGATAAAAATAATTTGCACAAAGTTATATGATATCAAGTCTTCCTATCTAATACTAATAATTATATAATTTCAAGTATTTCTATTTAATAATTGTGATTTATTTATACCCAATTGTATTGTTTCAAGTAACTAATAATAATCCTTGGTAAACAATTATAAGTAAAAATAAATTGGGTAACCCAAAGACTCCTTTTTCAATAGCTACTACAGTGAGGTGTAGGGGAGGGCGATACTCCCTTCCCTGGATTGCTCCACTATCCTTGATCATTACCTTATAATGCTGAGTGTTAAGCAAGGTGGCATCAAGTACCATTTTTGGAGTATTTAGTATGACTTGACCTGGAATGGAACCCCAGTCTCTCAGACCATTGACGATCAGTCAACTCATTAGGCAAATGAGACAGGTAAAGAATTATAGCTTCAAGTAATTATTCTTAATTCAAATAATTTACAGTTATATGGAATCAAGTATTTCTATTTAATGCTAATAATTTTCAAACATATCTATTTGACTCATAGATGGGACCCTAACAGGTACAACAACTCCAGGTCAGAGAGGACCAGGGAGTAATAACAATGGAGATGTATTCCACACCTAGAGCCTCACCATCAGATACAGTTTAGTGTTATACCCAGGAAATTCTTTTTTTGGGAGAAGTCTTACCCCTCTGTAGAGGATACAGTCAGCATATTCTAAGCCCCACCAACAAGGTAGTGAATTATTAGTAGATCAAGGTTAGTAAGACTATTTGTAGCATTTAAGTTAATTAGTTTTAGAAAGTGAGTAATGAACATTCAATGGAAGTGTGATATTGATTTAATAGTCACCAACAGAAAATCTAAGTGCCCAAATAAGTTTGAATTCCACTTGAGACTGCTATTAGTCACCTAAAAGTCATCATTAACATCATCATGGCTTGGTTTCCTCATTGTTGTTGCAGAATCATAAATGGCCTGTGAGGTGTAAGGGAGAGAGGCTAGCCTTCAAACATTGATTCAGAGAGGCAGACTTACAGGTGAGAGAGGCTACCATGTTTTGGTTACTACCTATTTTCTTCTGTACTCGCTATGTGGTTTGCTTAGGAAAGGTAGTTGCCTAGTAGATCTTGTGTTACTATGACTATCTGTCAATGGTAAGTCAATCTAGTGTTACCATGACAATCTGTCAATGCCAAGTAAATCTTGTGTTACCATGACAATCTGTCAATGGCAAGTCGATCTAGTGTTACCATTACAGTCTGTCAATGCCTAGTAAATCTTGTGTTACCATGACAATCTGTCAATGCCTAGTAAATCTTGTGTTACCATGACAATCTGTCAATGCCTAGTAAATCTTGTGTTACCATGACTATCTATTAATGCCTTTGTTCCCCGATAGCAGTTTATTTCATAAAAGATGATTCTTTTGAAGAACAAAAATAGCTACAAGAGAAGATAACAGATGGTGCAAAAGTTAAATAGAATGGTGCCCAAGAAATAACAAGCATAAAATAAAGACTTGATAAAAGAAGGAGAGATTAGATAGTAGAGTTTGCTGGCAAGGCATGATAAAGAGAAGGTTGAAAATATGTATTTACTTACATAAACAGGAGGTGCTCATGGTGCAATGGTTACCATCATAGGAAATGCGTTCAAATACTGGACAAAAAATGTACATCTGGACAAGTCTGTTTGCATTTTACATTGTACTAATGCACTAGGGAAAGGTATGAATCTAATTATTCTCCCTCAAGCTATAAGCAAATAGGAGGCCAGACTGAAGTCTTTAATTTTGTATGGCAACCAGTCGAGAAGAAAAAAACTCTGAAGTCAAATCTGTTAAATTGTTTAAAGATTGACCATGTGTTGCATCCTGCTTGTTTGGAGGGATTGGGTAAATATATATAAACAGGAAAACAGGCTTATTTAATATCTATAAACAATAGGAATTCTAATAAGTTATAGCCATGTCAACATTATTCTATAGCTACACCAGCTGGACTTTAACAAAGCTCGTGGAGAAAAAAATAGATGGGAACTACACAAGGATGCTGCATGCTTTGAACAAAGCCTGGAAAAAGCACCTTGCAAAAAAGCAGCTGTATAGCCACATACCTTCCATCTCACAAACCATCCAAGTAAAATGAACAAATCATATTAGGCAATGTTGGAAAGAAGACACAAATTCATAAGTGAAGTTCTCCTGTGGATCCTCACACATTAACGTACAAGTGTTAGCTGACAAGCTAAGATATATTCATCAGCTTTGTGTGGACACAGGATGCTGGCTAAATAACCTGCCAATAGAGGCAGATGGCAAAAAAAAACATGAGCAGCATGGTTTCATAATGATGATGTAACAATAACAAGCAAGTATCAAAATAATGCCTTTGGATCAAATTAAGTCTATACAGACAAAACTGGCCTGATGAATTGCATTGACTACACTAACTAAATCATAGAGATTCCTTGAAGAGTATAGGGCCATAGCCACACACCATCAAGAATGAATCTCCTCCTTTCCATAGCCTAGTCAGCTGGGGCTATAGAATACACTGACTGCTCCACAGTAGCAAGTAGGTTTTTA
The DNA here is from genome assembly GCA_963585895.1 of Sepioteuthis lessoniana. Lineage (NCBI taxonomy): Eukaryota > Metazoa > Mollusca > Cephalopoda > Myopsida > Loliginidae > Sepioteuthis > Sepioteuthis lessoniana. Next base: position 118,274 of record CAUZXS010004094.1, read on the forward strand.
CAGAGTAGAGTTGCTCACCCCATGCATTCTGAGTTCAGTGTTTTTACTTTCAGACAGGTTGCCAAAAGAGCCCTATCAGCCCTATTATTTAATCACAGCTGAGAGGGGAAAGAGAAAGATTTGTGCCTTTCTCAAGGTTATTAAAGCGAAATCCAAACAGCCTCACTCAGGATTTTGAACTTGGCTTAAGTCCATTTCAGTTTGGTTTCTAAGTTTAATGGCATATTAACTTTTTTGGATTATTTAATGCCAAAGCCATCCTTGAAAAAGAATATCAGTGATACTATTTAACCCATTGCTGAAGGATGAAATGGTTCTATAGTTTTCCCAAGGGTATTAATTCAAAAGCAAACATAGGAGTATGAATGGAGATTGAACTCACTTCCAAGCCACAGTCTAGCTCTTTAACAATTATGCTACAGGTACTCCCCACTTCAAGTCCATTTCATATGATAATAACTGCTACACTATATGCACTTCTACATTAATTAGAAAAGCCTCCTTTTGTCTATAGGGGAAAGAGAGATATGTTTAAGGATCCCTAAGTATTTCTGAAATTATGAACAGAACTTACAATAAAGTCTAATTTATAAATTAGAAATATGACATTATCAATAATATTATTATTAATAATATAAACATGTTTAATATCAAAACAAAAATTTATAATACACAGGAAAATAGAAAGATTGGTTATGTAATGACAGAAATGAAACAGCTAATCACTTAATAAGTGAATGAAGCATACTGAATACAAAAGAATTCAAAAGTAGGATAGGGAAGATGATCACTTGGAATCATGCAAGCAATTAAAATTTTACCATGCCGACAAATGGTATATATACAAATCATAATCTGTCCCAGAAAATGAGACACATAAAATTCTCTGGGACATTGAAATACAAACAGACTGGCAAAGCCCTGCCAGAAGATCAGACCTATTGTTAATTAACAAGAAGAAAATAACTTTTCATCTCATAGATTTTGCTGTAAATTGAAAAATAAAAACTGACAAATACCTGGATCTTGCCAGAGATCTAAAAAAGAAGTGATGATGGCTGTAGTTGGTGCTCTTGGAAAAAAAAGTTCCTCTAGACAAAAGCCCTGTTAAATCAACTGGAATACTTAGAAGAGTCTGAGAGACCTGAAAAGACTTGCTGTCTCTCAGACTTGAATAAAAAACCATGAGTTAAAACTGGTATGAATAATAATAACAAAAGCAAACAAAATACAATAATAAAAGCTATATTATGGATTGGATGGATTGGTTTGGTTTGGTTTTATGACACACCAACTATTGTAGGTTATTTAATGCCAAATCAATTTTTATACATACAAACAGTTCTATTTCAAACAATTCAGTTTAGCATAAGTATGCAGTTTAGTTCAATTTGATCCATAGATAGGACCCGATCAGGTGTTACCATTCCAGGCCAGAGTGGACCAGGGAGCAATGGCAATAAAGGGGTACTCTGCATTCCCTAAAGCTCCAGCATTACTGGAGACTCACTATCAAATTGTTTAGTGTTATATCCAAGACCCTTTTTGGGGGAGTCTTACCCCTTTGTAGAGATGCAGTCTGTGTATTCTATAGCCGCAGATGACTGAGCCATGGATAGGACGAGATTCATTCTTACTGTAGATCTTAGCAACATTTGTACAGAATTTTTTCTTTTCCTTATTAAGCTGAGATCTTTAAACTTTTTCAATTGAAGGAAGCACTTAAATGTTTCTCTTTGGTTAATAAGAATAGTCAATATTACAGCTCTTGTGCCTTCGAACCATTATTAATTAAAACTTATGAATTCTTTATTTCTGGGATTGACCTTTGGAAACTGAAACCATAGAAAGTGAGACCGCTAATAAAGGGGGCCATCATATTTCCTTCCTATTCCAAGAAGTTTGGCATTTCACAGAAATGGGATGGAGAAGATCTAGACAATTTCATTTCAACAATCCAAGGAGTCAAGGAGTTGAAATTGGAGCTCATCACATAGAAGCATAAAATCAATGTCAATATTTTTTTATTGTTCTCAAAATATTGCCTTCCCTTCTTCTGATTGTTAAAAGCTGTAGAACTGGAACTACCTTTCTGTGGTGGCAGACCATTTGTATATGGCAAGAAGGCATCAGAAAAGGCATTGGTGGAAGAAGATGAAACAGCTGTTTAATTATCTAAGTCTGATGAGTGAGTATATGCTAGATGAATTTAACATACTTTCTGTAAACAATGTCACTGTGGTTATGCATACATATACACACAAACTGACCACCCTTTCTCTCTCCCTAAAAATATGCTTCCTTGACCCATGAACAATACATTTTTTAAATATAGGGTTCCTGGTTGTGGTAGAGAATAAATCAAGAGCTGCAATATTTTTTATGTACCAAATCGGCATTTTTACTCCAGAAAGAAATTAAAGAATAACTTTCAACATTATCATCAAAAGTTCTTTTTCTTTGCTATATGTTGACCCAAAGAAGTTGTTCAGATCCCTAAGTATTTTGATGCCAGTGTTTATTTTGCTGATAAATGAAGGCTAAGAATTTGCTTTTTTTAAAGATAGGTTTAAGAAGGCAAAATAATTATCTTCACTCAGATTGGGATGTGGCTTCACATGTCCATTAGTCATGTGAGAATTTAACACCTTATTTTTTTGTCTTTTTGCCTTTATTCTTTGAATGGATAAGACCTTTTGAGTTTCAGTCCTCACTCATGGAGCAAAGTCAACAAGTTTTTCATTTCTGTTTGTTAGACAGAATTGAAACCTTTATCTCCAACTCAGATAATGTACTTTACCTTTCCAAGACAACCGCCAGAGAAATCAACATACTATATTTGGCCTTTATCTATATCTTTTCATATATGCTTGTTCTAGCAACAATGCATACATTCATCTGTTTTGGGACACATAAATTATTACAATATTTATTATATTATATTATGTGTCGTATAGCCATCTAATACATATGCAACTATACATATATAGATGACACAGTTCTTAGAAAAATGTACCTCTCACTTTATTTGAAAGTGTTGTGTGTGAGAGGGAGTTGGAGACCGAACAGAACTGCAATATATTGACCCCCACTCTTATGGCTATCAGCGTTGTGTCTTTCTCGTTCTCCAGGGCTGCTCAACCGGAGGCCCGGGGGCCCAGCTCTCTGCTGGATGATGGCTTTCTCTACCGCATCTTGTCACCAAACTCTCTGATCTCCAAAAACTGACTTCCAGTCTTCATCAAGTTATATGATAGTTCAATCGCCCACTCAATATCTCCCCATAACTGGCAATCAGAAGGTGTCACTTCCGCCGTCTTTGGAATGGCATGTTTGATTGTCATCAAGCGGAAATAACTGTCATGCAGTTCACAGGTCACTCCCCTCCGGTGCATCAGTCTGTGACTGTACCGTGGGATTTTACCTTGTCCCATATTGTCAGTCAACCCCACCTACGCAATTTCTTCCCATAACTGGCCATCGGAATGTGTCACTTCCGCCGTCTTTGAAATGGCATGTTTGGCCGGCTTGAAAGTCAATATACAACATATGTACTCATTAAATGTTTTAATTGGGAATATGAGAGATTAAGATTAATAAACAAAATATAAAAGAGCCCTATACATATATATATATATATATATATATATATATATATATATAGGTATTATTCGGTCCAGTTAAACCGGAGTTAGGAGTAATTCCATCAGGACAAAAAACATTCAACAGTGACCATTTAAATTTTCCTGGTAAAGAGCTCAATGTAACTGACATTACAGAGCAATAAGTACTCTGTTCAAGTATATATATATATATATATATATATATATTTGAACAGAGTACTTTTTTACCTAATTAAATAGAAAAATATTACCTTTTTTTCAATTGAAACACTGAATAGTTTATTTCTGGGATATCAGAACTGAAAATATCACTACTCTTAGGTTTTGGAACCATTATTATTAAGAAAAAGAGTTTCTCATTGGGGTTGACTAAAGGTAACTGAAACCATGAAAAACAAAACCACACAGAAGAAAGTGTCTATTTACATATTCAGATGTATTTGTGAATTCATCGACAAATATGTCTGTGGAAAAGTACACAATATATATGTGTGTGTATGTGTATATATATATATATATATATATATATTTTTTTTTTTCATAATGCAATTTGCTATATCTATAAAAATAAAAGTGCTCAATATTGGTGATAAAGCATATGTAGATCTAAAACAGAATAGTACATATACAGAGGGAATAGTGCTTGTTGACATTCAGTTTCTCATCTATGCACTCATCAGACGAGTGTCTACTACCCTAACTTTATATATATATATATATATACCATGATATTAATGAATTTAATGGTAATTAGGATGACAGTTTTATAAAAAAATATATATATATAAATATTTAGAAATTAAATAAAAACTAATTTTCATGCTAAAAAATTTTAACTTAAGATAAGTAATAGTGTTTATCACCATGTTTTCCTTAATAAATAAATAGATTTTTTTCTTAGAATAAAACAGGTTTATTTATTGACAAGAGTTTAGTTGCTGAAGGTTCTGAGAGACATGTTAAAATTTTTTTTTAGATACATAAGGATACATGGCATTAGATGATGATAATACATCTTTGTTTTGATACCAACTTCTTGTCCATATCTTCCCCGCGCTTGTCTTCATTCATTTATTTTTTTTTAAATGAGTAAAAATCTATTGAAAGAATATTTAAAAAATTTTTTTTCTCTATTGTGTGGTTGCTCTTATAAGTGACCAGCAGAAATAAATTTATAATACCCATATGACGGTTTGTTGAGTTTTTTTACAATAATATGAATTCGCTCTGTATGAAATTTATACATTAATTATACATTGTGCACTCCTGGAGATTTATAAGAATCCTCTTATATATTCTCAAATTGAATCATTCCCAACTCATCTTCTTTGGATATTTTATATAAGTAGTCAAGGGTGACCCAAAGGCTCCCTTTTCAATAGCTACTACATTGAGGTTTAGGAGAGGGTGTTACTCCTTTTCTGGGACTGCTCCACTACCCTTGATATATACCTTATAATGCTGAATGATAAGCAAAAAAGTATCAAGTACCATTTCTTGGAGTCTTTGGTATGAATCAACCTGGGATGAACCCTGATCTTTTAGGCCATTAGCGAACACTCTACCCACTAGACCTTATTTATCCTTATTTATATGTCTTTTAAAACTTTGGAAATGTCACTTTTTAAATTCTGATAATAAATACTAAAAATTAAAAAAATTAAAAAAGATGGTTGCTATCAAATTTCAGACAAATTTTTCCTTGTTTGAACACCAACTTGAGACAGAATAAATACTTAAAACATATTAGATACTACAAGTATACAAATGTACTTTTAGAAAATATGAAAAAAAGATAATGCTAGTTTACAAAGAGGAAAGGGTCTGAAAAAAATAAAATAAGATAAAAATAATAGAGATGTGAAGATCAATTTATGATTACAAAAACCAATTCACTGCATTTACAATCACCAAAGAGACCTCAGGTTTATAATAGATTTTAACAGGCATAATATTGATGAGTAGTCAATCCCTGAGGAGAGAAAAAAATGAAGCCATAAGAATTTACAAATAAACTTTAAAATGCAACCATTGTAAATACAAGAATAAGCCATGTGAATACCAATCAGGAAAATTTCTATTAACAATACAAATTCATTTTGAATACAAAACAATAAAACAATTACAGACAATAAATATATAATTTAGGCAGGTGTGTGTCATGTCACAGTCTCCTACCACCACTCTCACAATGCAGAGAGAAGTCTACTCAGTGGGCAGGGTTTAGAACACATTATAACTCTATTCCCAAAGAAGGGGTGTCCTAGGTATAACACTAAATTGCATCTGATGGGGAGGCTCCGGTTCTAGAGTTCAGCAATCTGTGGAGTACACCTTCATTGCAATTACTCCCAGGCCTACATTGACCTGGAGGGGTATAACCTGTGAGGCTCCCATGTGTGAGTCAAAGAGACCTGGTTAAAAATTATTTGTAACTGATAGGACTGTGTGCAAAAAAAAACCACTCAAGAAATAACAACACAAAAATGTAAATATGAACATACAATTAACACAATTTCTTAATTTTTAGGTATAAAATAACCCTTGACAGGTTGACATGCAATTAAAATCAATCAATCAACAACCCAATTGGAAGAGCACCTTGGCACCTTGTGCCACTTTTAAGCAAAAAACTTTAGTAAATTACAACAACTCAATTGGAAGTGTGAAAGTATTTGACAGACAGGTGGAGTTAAAAATTATTTTCGATTAAAGCAAGCAATCAGAAATTTTGCATTTTGAGTTAAAGATTTGGATTCCAGGTGTGCTGCAGAATGGATGTGTGTTTTTGAGTTAATTAGACTTCTTTTTTACATGCTTCAACATTTTCCTTAGAAAATGAAGAGACTTTCCTTCTTTCTATGGAAGACAGTTTGGAAACTCATGAAGAAGAATTATTAACATATTATTAAAGATAGAAACCAAACTGCAACAACAGGTTTGTTTGTTTTTAATAACCAGGTTCAAATGACAATCACTTTTAAGTCACCTTCTTTGTTACCCAGACCAGTCAACTGGTGCTGTACAATATTCCAACTGCATCTTTACAAAATAGTAAGATTCCCCCCTTTCCAGGAGTGTCCAAGGTATGACGTTAAACCAATCTGATGGTAAGGCTCCAGTTTAAGAGTATTGGAGAATGTGAAATCCCCCTTCATTGCCATTGTTCCCTGGTCCACTCAGACCTGGAGTGGTAGTACCTGTTGGGATCCCATCTCTGGGTCAAATAGAAATATCTAATCATTTTCTATACTTGAAAGCATTTAACTGTGTGCAAACAAATGACTGTGATTGAATTATTGATATTACATAGCAAGACTTGGAACTATTTAACAGTAAACAAATGAATGAATAATATTGAATAGAATTATTAGTGTTAAATAAAATTTGAAATCATTTGTGTTCAAGTAAAACTATTAGTTTTATATAGCAGTACTTGAAACCATTTAACTGTGTGCAAACAAACAAGCTCTGGCTCATTTAAATAACCTACAAGGATTGATATGCCATAAAACACACCCAACCAACCAACTATTCTTTGTTACCTAAACTTTTCTTTACTTTGACAACTTTTCATAAGAAGACCTAAGAAAACCCCAATGCAACATGCATTATTTAGGCTGTTCTTATGGTACTTGATGCCACCTTGCTTAACACTCAGCATTATAAAGGATGGATCAAGAGTAAGTGGACAATCCAGGGAAAAGAGTAGAGCTCTCCCCTACACCTTGGTGAAGCAGCTATTTAAAAGGGAGCCTTTAAGTCGCACTTGACAATGATTAGCCAACTTACATTCTTATGTTTTTAAGAGAGATCAAGAGAGAGAGGGAGGGGGAGGGAAAGGGATCTGTCGGAGTATATCAGCACAGATTATTTATTAACTGGATAATTAGTTAACACTTGAAATCCACATTTTTATTAACACATGTGTTGAATTTACATAACCATGTGTTCTGGCAAACATTTGTGTCTTTTGGTAATGTTTAGGTATTTAAACTTGTATATGGCATACAAAATTTCTATGAATATACACACATATTATATACATTTATCAACCCCTCTACACAAGCAGGATATGACACAAGGTCAATTTTAAGCAGAGTTTAACAGGTCTGAATTCAGAGGTTTTCTTCTCCTATACCAGTGACTATACCAAAATTAAAGAGCCAGTCTGCCCTACTATTTACTCATAGCTGGAGGTAGAATTCATACTTTTCCCAATGGTATTAGTACTATGTGAAATGCAAACAGCCTCATCCAAGATCTAAACTTAAGTTGCCAGATTCATTTCCTATGATGGTAACAATTACACCACAAAAGCCTTCATATTATATATATATATATATATATATATATATATATATATATGCACACACATATCTCTTTATACACGCAGAGAAAAAGTGGAGTGTCCTCATGGTGTAATGGTTAAAGCAATGGACTGTGGAATCATAGTACTCCGGTCACGCTATTACGTTCACTTTCAGGCAAATACCCTCGGGAAAGGCATGAACCCCCTTATACTCCCAGCTATGGGTTGAATAGTACCACGACTGTTCTTCTAGGAGAATAGCTTTGGCATTAACTAACCAACAAAGGTTGATATGCCATAAACAAAGAAACGAAACCAAACCAACTCAGAGAAAACAAGATGTCAACAAACTGAATATATGTTTGAATTTATTCAAGATGGAACATAGAAAAGATGTATTTATGTATAACAGTTGTCATCATAGGAAATGGAATTTGGTTGCCGTGGGGACACCCTGAAAATGAAATTGGCCACCTGAGTTCAAATCTTCATAGTATTACTCTTGAGAAAGGCATGAATCCTTCTCTTCTTTCCCAGTAAATAGTAGGGTAGACTAGGTTCTTTAGTCTTGGTAAGGCAACCAGTGCAGAAGAAAAACTCTGAATTCAAACTAGCTTTACTCTACTTAAAAAGTAACCTTGAGTCACATCCTGTCCATGGCAGACAGGTTGGTTAAATACATATATAGATGTCTCGACTTTATTTGAATAAATCAGTACCAAAAATCATTACTTTCTAATCAGCAGTTTTAGACAAAACACTGTGCAAGCTCAGCACTCTCTATACTCATCAGACCAAGTACAGTGTGACTTTTCTTGTTTCCAATATTTGGAAATTCATCACATGGAAGACATTAAAGGAAATGATGGTAGTTTTATATCATATTAAAAGCAAAGTTTCCAAGGTGCTTTGACCAATGTATAACTCACTGGAATGAATAAGTGTCTTGAATACCAAGGGGATTATTTTGAAGAAAATCAATGTTTCATTAATTGTTGATTTCTGCCTTGCTAAATACAGCTTAAGTGTCAATACTTTTTGAACATGCCTCACAATTCTACTATTTTAATACTATAAGTCTTTTTTTAAAATAATTTATCTGTATAAGTAAGCTAAAAACTGAATTCAGGCCAGCTGTACTCAACTTGAAAATTTTCCATATGTCACATCCTGCTTGTTACAGACAGGCTGGTTAAATACACACCATGTTATATCATTAAATTCAGAAGGGTCTAAAATTTTGTTATTTCCTACTGTTTTCTCTTAATTTTAACTTTTGTAATGTATTATACTAGCAGAAGAATCCAGTGTTGCCAAGAATCAAAAATAATATTCTAAAGCATGAAAATTTAAACCATCTATACTTTGTCAGAAAATAGAGGGGTAGAGGCTGCCATTCCTTATCAAATACGTCATCAGGTGGTGAAGAGAGGAAGAGCCTCCAAAGAGTTTGCTGTAAATCGAATAAGCAGCTGTGAACCACGTGGTCTTGCCAACTTGCAATGGCAAAGGAAGGTACACCCTATCTTTCTTTTTTCCAGAATCTAATCAGTAAAATTTATATTCACAGATCTATAGTTGTAATGGCCTTTGGGTTAAAGATGTCTTAATTGTTAGAATAACTTTTTTAAAAACTTCCTCATTCCCATCTCTCTCGAAAAAACAAAACAAAAAACAAACCCCAAATAAACAAGTAAGAAGGGAAATAAAAATCCAAGATATTATCAAGCGGTTTCATTTTCTATTCTAAATGAGATAGGCTTTTACTGTAGCCGGGCAATTTCTAGCTGTAATGTTTAATGATCCATATCTGTAAACACTACCCAAGAATGTCTTTGCTTTTATTTGGATCATAACTTATGAATTTCTCTCTTTCTCTCTCTGCAGGATATCAAGAAAGGGTGGATGAAAAGAAATCTCATAATTATTGTTAATCTTATTTACCAACCCCTCTGCTCGGGTAGGATATGACACAAGGTCAATTTTTAAGCGGAGTTTAACAGGTTTGAATTCAGAGTTTTTCCTTCTCCTAGACTAGTTGCCTCACCAAGGCTGAAGAACCCAGTCTGCCCTACTATTTACCCATAGCTGGAAGGAGAATAATCGGATTCATACCTTTCCCAAGGGTATTAGTGCTATGTAAAATGCAATCAGTTTCGTCCAGGATTTGAACTTGTGCCACTGTGTCCATTTCCTACGACGATAACCATTACACCACGGGCACCTCCTAGTTATTGTTAATGAATAGATAGCATTAGTTGTCTAAATTTCTGAGACGAAGCTTGTTGATTTTTATCATTTAGGTTTTTCGGACTATTGTCTTCATCTTTATTGTTATTTCCACAACGTTTCGGCTGATATGTCCTCCGGCCTTCTTCAGGTGTTTGTCAAACTCGGGAACCTTCACGGAACTTCGAACTACGTCCTTTATTGAAACCACGGGGGTCGCCTATTCTGATTCTGTGAGCCATAACCGGGTACAAGTGTTAAGTATTCCTGTATATTACTCGCCTGTAGTGAGGATTGAACCTGCAAACTTCAGATGATTGTCTCCTTAGAAGGTCAGGGAACCAACGCCTATAACCATTACGCCATGTGTCCTGCTGGTTCCCAAGTTCGAGAAACACCTGAAGAAGGCCGGAGGACATATCGGCCGAAACATTGTGGAAAAAACAATAAAGATGAATAAATAGCATGTCCAACCATGCAATCTGGGTAGAGGTTCTTATTTCAGGAGTTTTATTTATGATCATATATAAGTATCAGTATGCACACAGGTTCCAAAATAAGGGGTGTATCAACAGTACTTATGCATTTATATATACATATACACAGACAAAAAATAAAATTGCACCATCCTGAATGAGGAAGCTAATATTGGCCTGGATATAGTAGGTGTATGGAATCTAACTACTACTGATACACTCCTTATATTGGAAACTGTTCATGAATTCATTTCTTTCTAAGATCATTTAATGCACATATACAGAATTCAGGGGGTTTTTTTTGTTAGTCAGTATCAACCAATATTAAACCCATCATAAGAATACAGACATAATACATGAAAAATCTGTGCAAGACAAAACTTCTATTGAAGAACATATACACAACACTTTCTCTTTCTCTCTCATGTATATATATATATATATATATATATATATATATATATATATATATATATTTATATATTTATATATATATATATATATATATATTTATATATATATATATATATATATATATATATATATATATATTTATATATATATATATATATATATATATATATTTATATATATATATATATATATATATATATATATTTATATATATATATATATATATATTTATATATATATATATATTTATATATATATATATATTTATATATATATATATATTTATATATATATATTTATATATATATATATATATTTATATATATATATATTTATATATATATATTTATATATATATATATATCTATTTATATATATATATTTATATATATATATATATATTTATATATATATATATATATATATATATATATATTTATATATATATATATATATATTTATATATATATATATATATTTATATATATATATTTATATATATATATATATATATATATTCATATATATATATTTATATATATATATATATATATTTATATATATATATTTATATATATATTTATATATATATATATATATTTATTTATATATATATATATATATTTATTTATATATATATATATATTTATATTTATTTATATATATATATATATATATATATATATATTTATTTATATATATATATATATATATTTATTTATATATATATATATATATATATATTTATATATATATATATATATATATATATATATATATTTCATAATCTATTTCCATATTAATATGTATATACATATATGTGTGCAATTTACCACCTACTATGTTGTCTCCTCCTTTGAAAACACCTGCAGGGCTGCTCTCAAGGACAAAAAGTACAGGAGGTGAAACTAACACTATGCCTTCAAGCCCTGACCAGACCTTCAGCAATAGCCTCTGTAACTGTGCCTGTCATTTCTACATTGGTCTTATCAACCATAATTGTGTCTGAGGTCAATGTGGACACCTCCTTTCTTGATCTTCATTTCACAAAGTCAAGCCATAATAATATACATTTTATAGATAGATAG